>NW_010729377.1:240177-260072 GCF_000365185.1 Nelumbo nucifera
ATCGCAATTGATTGAGGAATCGAATTGTATTGTCCAGTTCACTAATAAATTATGTGTGATACAGGACCGCACTACGAGGATGCTGATTGGAGCGGGTGAACAGCGAGAGGGACTCTATTATTTCTGATGCATGCTTCCGAGCTAAACAATGTCGAGAAGAGTTTGTTTCTAGTAATAATAAATCATCCAACATTTTTGAGTTAATTCATTGTGATTTGTGGGGTCCTTATAGAACTGCAGCTTCTTGTGGTGCTCATTATTTCTTTACCATAGTAGACGATTTTTCTAGAGGCGTTTGGATTTATCTTCTGATTGATAAGACGAAAGTGGGACGAGTTCTTCGAAATTTTTTTGCTATGGTTCAAAGGCAATTTAACAAACTTGTAAAGGTGATCCGTACTAATAATGAGACTGGGTTTGTATGCTTGGCTAGTTATTTTGCTGAAAGTGGTATTATTCATCAAACCACTTGTATCGAGACCTCTCAACAAAACGGGAGGGTTGAACGCAAACACCGCCACATACTCAATGTTGCCCGAACTTTGCGCTTTCAAGCCAACTTGCCTATTGATTTTTGGGAGGAATGTGTCTTGATCGCATGTTATTTGATCAATCGGACACCGTCCATTCTGTTAAAGGAAAAGACTCCCTATGAAATGTTATTTGGGTGACCTCCTTCTTATGATAATGTGTGAGTTTTTGGTTGCTTAGAATATGCGCACAATCATAGACATGGAGGGGATAAATTTGTCAGTCGAAGCAGACAGTGTGTTTTTGTTGGGTATCCTTTTGGAAAGAAATGATGGAGCTTATATGATTTAGAGTCTGGCATGATCTTTGCATCAAGATACATTACATTTTTAGAGCATGAATTCCCGTATGCACACAAGGAAGATGCACAACAGAACAAAGCACAATAGATGGGATAGATGAGGTGTTGATATCATCCACTTATTTACCTAGACTAGCAAATGGAGAGATGGAGGCTAGCTAGCAAGGTGAACTCGCTGAAGAAAGAGTCCGTGTAGAAGAAGAAGCCCACGTAGACCCAAATGCAAATGGTGGTGAACCCATGCATTCTTGTGACGCCACCACAGAAAATGCAAGCGAAGACGGTCCTAATGTTAGGGGGTGGCAATGTTGAGCAACAATAGCACTCTGAATTTCATTTGAGGCGTGGGCATCGACAGAAACAGCAGTCCACAAGGTTAAGAGACTATGTGCTTCACACCACACAACGCTTGAGTCCCTCTCCGCGTCCCTTTACGAGCTCACTCGGCCAATCACATTTTGCAGGTAGTCCTTACCCCATAGATAATTATGTCAACTGTAACAATTCTTCTTGTCGACATCGTGCTTTCTTGGTAGCTATTACTGCAGGGGTTGAACCTACTTCTTTTGTTGAGGCTGTAAAGGATGAAAAATGGAGGGATGCTTTGTAGAAAGAAATACAGGCACTTGAAAATAATCAGACATGGACTGTGGAGCTTTTGCCATCCGGAAAACGAGCCATAGGATGCAAATGGGTGTATCGAATCAAGTATAACGCTGATGGGACAGTGGAAAGATATAAAGCTCGTCTCGTGATTTTTGGGAACAAGCAAGTTGAAGGAATTGATTATAATGAAACTTTTGCCCCAATTGCAAAAATGGTCACTGTCCGTACCTTCCTTGCAGTCATAGCAGCTAGAAATTGGGAGTTTCATCAAATGGACGTCCATAACGCATTTTGCATGGTGACCTTCATGAGGAAGTCTACATGCGAATGCCTCTGGGTTTCCAGTCAGATAACCCAGGTATGGTGTGTCGGTTGCGAAAATCTCTGTATGGCTTCAAACAAGCGACGAGATGTTGGTTTGCTAAATTAACCGCAGCTTTAAAGACAGGGTGCATGTGCTTGTTCTCGTATATGTGGACGACATTATCATGTCAGGTAATGATCGTATGTCAATTCAAGTCTTCAAGAAATATTTGAGTAACTACTTCCATATGAAAGACTTGGGATCATTGAAATATTTTTTGGGCATTGAAGTTGGCCAAAACTCAACGGGAATTTTTCTATTTCAATGTAAGTATGCTTTGGATATTATCTCTGAAGTTGGATTACTTGGTGCAAAACCTGCTCATTTTCCTCTGGAGCAGAATCACAATCTCGCCTTGACAGATGGGCCCCTCTTATCTAATCCTAAGCGATACAGACGCTTGGTGGGGAGGCTTATTTATCTCTCAGCAACATGTTCAGAGTTGTCTTATTGTGTGCATGTTCTGTCCCAATTCATGTAGCAACTGCAAGAAAGACATTGAGAGGCTGCATTACGAGTGGTGGGCTACTTGAAAGGAAATCCTGGTCAAGGAATTCTCTTGCGTTCAGATTGTGACTTGCAGTTATATGCATGGTGTGATTCAGATTGGGCGAGTTGTCCTTTGTCCCGACGTTCTCTGTCTGGGTGGTTTATTATGCTTGGGAAATCGCCGATTTCCTAGAAAAGTAAGAAACAACACATTATGGCTCGTTCTTCAGCGAAAGCAAAGTATCGGTCTATGGCCACGACCACGTGTGAATTAAAATGGCTGAAGGGATTGTTATTGGCTCTTGGAGTTACGCATTCGAACCCAATGCGATTATATTGTGATAGTCAGGCAGCCTTGCATATTGCAGCAAACCCAGTGTTTCATGAGCATACGAAACATATTGAAGTTGATTGCCATTTTGTACATGATGGGATTCAAAATGGTTGCATTCGTCCTGCTTATGTGTTGACTACCGTTCAGCTGGCTGACATTTTTACAAAGACATTGGGTCGTAGAGAATTTGAGTACTTTCTCCGCAAGTTGGGCATTCACAATTTGCATACTCCAACTTAAAGGGGAGTGTTAGGATTGAATTGGGAGTCTTTGTTGTGATTGAATTAGGAGTCTCCGTTTATCTTCTTTGTATACATCTTCTTATCCTTGTCATGTATAGTTCAGTTAGGAAAAGTAAGTTTGAGCCCTTATAAACGTAGGAGACTCGACTTTATTCATGTATATATATATCGGCATTCTCAATGAATAAGAACAGAAAAAAAGTATAAATAAAAAAAGCTCTGCTTTCATCTTTTAGGAGCAAAACAAAAGCAGAAAGCGGATGCTCTGTTTTCGTAACAGAGAAAAGATCTCAGTGAGAGTGAGAGCACGAGAAAAATGGTTTCAGTTAAAGGGTGGGAGAATCACGGAGAAATTTATGCTCATAGGGCAGAAGTCAGAACTATCTTCCTTGTTGTTTCTGATTTTCGTAAGATACGAGCATTCCAACTGTTATCAGGGGTCGGGGGGTTCGTTGCTGGGGCTGTGGGTCACTGAACTCTAGGCTACAAAGAGAGAGAGAGAGAGAGAGGCACAGGGCCCCAGGGCCTGGGGGAGAAGCACCAGCAACAACGTAGCGTGGTCACAGTAAACTGATTTTTTATATTGAGTATTCAGAGAATGTGTTATGTGTAACGTGATCTGAATCTGACTGCACTGCAAATCCAAGTCAAACTGCTTCTCGAGTCGACTACTCCCATGCTCACTCTATACATTTATGTCTTCCCAATTCTCACAAAGACCTTTTCGTAGAAGAACTTTGCCAAGCAGAACTCAAAAACCAGTGAATTTTGATGAAAGAGGAGAGAAAGGGGAAGGGGAAGAAGAGAGATCAGGGGAGAGAGAAGAGAGGGAGACAGGGGGGTCTTTGTCACAGACCCCATAGTACAGGGGTCTTTGTAATTTACCCTTAACTTTAAAAGTCGTTCAAGACTAGTCTTTCTTTTGAAATCCTCTGACCAACTTTGGGGATACAAAGTATCATCATGCATGGACTAAAATCCCCCAAGTGATTCTTGGGAATACCATACTGCCATCATGCATGGATCAACCAGTTGGGTCACTGAACATTCTAAGTCATGAGAGATAGTACAAGATTAGAGAGGGATCACTGAAACAGAAACAGCCTAGGTTAATCAATTGGAAAAATAAGTATCATTCCTAAAATAAAATCTATAAACAGATGATAATGTCAGATTAAACTAAAACCCAACAAGAACGCAAGAGTGGGAAATAAATCCATCTAGTACAGGAGCTTTTATTAACTTAGAGCTGGATTAAATTTAGTGGCCAATTGAACCAATTGGTCATGTTTCACTGATTACATATTAAAATAATTGTTGCTTAAATCTCTAGAAATGGGGTGAATTACAAATTACTCTGTAGTGAACTATCTTGTTGGAACTCTTTGGTTTCCTAAATGTAGCAAAGTATAGGCTGCTCTTTGCATTCCAACTATTGTTTGTTTTATCTACATCCAACACAGATCAAGCAAAAAGTAAACCAGAAGTATTGCAAAAATTAGGTTTTCTATTTTCTAAGTTTTCCCTTTCCCATAATCTCTCTCTGAGCCAGAATCCAACCATATTATCTTTAGCAATAATCCAGAGCACAACTGTGGATTTTATTAGCTTTTGGCCTACAAGATTTTCTTCCTTTCGTTTTAATAAACATGTTTCATTTGTCATATTTCCTTTCACTATCCAAAATATGTGCTCGTTTGAAAAGATAAAACTTTTGTTGTTTAAGGGATATGAGGATATATCCAAAGTATAACCATTACTTGTACATCTTGATTTCCCTGCATACTGTTTCCAAGCAAAGAAACACCACATAATGATGAGAGGTGGTGACCCACATTTTGATTTTGTTTCCCCATTGCTTGAGACTTGTGCATGATATAAAGAGCATGGGAATAATAAAGGGAATGTTCAAAGGGATGTTTAATTCTTGATTAATTTTTCTATGCTTAAAATATAATATGGCAATTACCAAAAAAGAAAGCAATGTGGCATTATAATCTCAAATTTGAGGTATGTATGATGTGCATTCTTATTAATATATTAATCTAAAATTAATTAGGGTCATAATAGAATATGAATACCTAAGATAAATACTAGAACAGCCAAACTAAATGACATCAACATCATAAAAATTTCTTAGAAAGCTGAGTTCCAACCGGTAAACATCAAGCAAGATTCTGATCTAAGACACTCAGAAACTAGGGAAGAAACAGAGCAGGAGTAATGGAAATCATAGGATTATTTGCACACCAAAGTTCAGCACTCGTTACCATTTAACAACCCAGAAAGCAAAATGCTTTCCCAGTAGCCTAGAAACTAAACCCCACAAACCAGACACCAATTCTCAAACCACAGAATCCAGATTTAACAATTTTTTCCACACATTTGGACAACAGAGTTACAGCTCTTCGCACCCCAGTAAAGTAAGGAGGAAAATTTTGTAGTCGCCTGAAGTATCCTTGCTGATTGCATGCTCAAGAGATGCATTGTTTCTCTTGTGATATAAATCCTTGATGTCCTTCAAGTCCTTCTCTGCACGTGTTACAATCACACGCGTAATTGCATCTTCATCAGTTCCTACCTTATTAATTGCATTACGCAGAACCTGATGAATGCAACACACCAAAAATCCCATGAGAATTCTAAGTCTAGGTATGCAAGCATTCAAGCATAAAGCCATTATATCTTTTTTTACAACATCTCACCTTTTCAAAGTACTTTTGAGGTGATCTGATGCATTGGATAGCTATACATAGTGCCTCAGAGAACTCATCAGCAGGATTACCTGATAAACTCTGCAAACAGAAATAAGATGTGATCACATGAGATCAAATAATTTCCCACTACAATGCAACATACTTGGCTTTCTCATCAAAGAGTTTTAGATTCACATCAATCAGACAATCACCTTGGTAATGGAAGCTCCATGTGTGTCCTTGTAGCGGTTGAAGGTTGCATTGAGCTGTGCCTTGCTCCTTGTGCTTAAGATTCTGATTACCTCTTCATGGTTAAAGGATTTCCCTTCAATCATATTATGAAGAATTTTGGCTTCTGATCCAGCTAGGCTCACATCTACCTCATCACCATCATACCTGTAAGTGCTCACTAAGGCAACTAGAAGCTGTAACACAAACCACCACCCAAAATGCAAGCATTAGGAATTTCAGACAAGCAATTCTAATCTGTAAACAGCATCATTGCCATGTCAAGTGCATTGCCTTACGGAAGTCGCCTGTAGTACGAGAGGCGACATCTTCCTCCAGAGAATGCTTGTAGCGGAAATGGTAGGCCCGTTTCGCCGCCAAGAGTTCCTCGGGAGATCGAATGCAAGCAATTTCAATGATCGTCCGATTGTCAGACTTTGCATTTCTAGCAGCTACATGAGCCAAGATTGCATCTCTGTCTGCAGGATCTAGTATCCAGCGATATACAGCTTTCTACAATCATGTAAATTAAGTTGGTCATTTCATTCTTATTGAGAAGAACATATGAATCAAACATTGCATACTGAAAGTGTCTAAAATAAACCTCAAATTCCCCTTTGAGTTCGGATTCAAGTCGCTTAATTAGATCTTCTTGATAAATCTCCTCATAAGCCTGCCTGATTTGTTTCCTTTGAACTGCATTTCTATGCCCGAGTATTGAAACAATGGTATTCTCATTGGTCCCCCATCCTAACAAGTCCCAAAAGAATGAAACTTTTGTGTGAGGAACTTGAAACTAATGGCTATGTAACACTTAAAATGACCATTGTTAAACAATTTCAAATTTCAAATTTTCTATAAATCTGCAATAGGGGAAAACTTACAAATGGAAATTTTGAGTAGATTTTATTGGTCTTACCATCACAAGTTAAGTTGTTTGATTCAGAAATTGAAGTAAACCAATCCGACAATATTGTAAATCTTAATATTTTGTTGATCACCAAATCCTTTTTCAAAACACATACTCAAGCACATTTACAAAGGTTTGCTTCTTATCTATCAAATAAACCCAAAAATTTACAAAGGAAAAAACAAGAAGATCAAAATGAAAGTAAAAAAAAAAAAAAAACTGATCTTTTCACTTGAACTAACAGTATCGGGTTGTTTATCTACCAAGAGGAAAAAAATAGCAAGAAGATCATAATGAAAGTAAAAGGTCTGATCTTTTCGATGGCCTGGGAGTCTGGAACTACCAATGTTGTGAATTTTACCTTGACCAATTTCTGGTTGATCACGAAATCTATACATCAAAACACATATTCAAACACATTTACAAAGGTTTATTTATCTATCAAAAAAAAACAAAAAACAGACATTTACAAAGGAGAACAAATGAAGAAGATCAAAATGAAACTAAAAGACTGATCTTTCCAATGGAACTACCAGTGTTACGAACAAGGTGGCAAAATATATGAACCCATGTGCGTTTAAATTCATGAATAATAAACAGTCAACAGAGAAGAAAAATATAAAAAAGGAGATAGAAATGCAAAGAATTAAATCAAATCAACTAGATTACCCTCGCAAGCCTTTCTGAGGTTCTCTGCATCTTCAACAGGAGAAGTGTGATCAGGGACTATGATGGTAGCCATTGTTGAGCAATCACTTAAAACCCCTTACTGTTTCTCTCTTCTACACTCTACAGCCTGCACACAAGTAAGTCTCCTTCGACTGCTCTTCCTTTTATAATCCAAACACCCACTCTCGGTACTCTGTTTCTTTGACGTTTTTAGTATTCAATCAATTGAAATAAAGCATGCAATTTGTCCATTTCTTTGCCCACTTTTTTCTAATTTTGCCGAGGATTTTTGTGCTGGGACAGTCTGGTTTCGATAAAGCAAGCGCACATACATAAAATAATGAGTAAAATTTTCCTTCTACATGACAAAACTACCCTCATTGTATAAGGCAAGTTATAATGGAGCATTCCTATTTTGTAATCTCTTACCATTATACCCGGATACTCCAACAATTTGGTCGGGTCCTATATCCGGACAATATGATTTGTCGGGTTAAAGAAGCACTGGTCAGTTTGCATGATCATCATACTAATTGAGTCACGGGTCGAACCGAAAATCATTAATCCTAGGTAGGGATGCCAATTTCCACATTACCGGGTGGGTGTAGATCATACCCATTCCAATAGGGTGGCTTTGTTAAATGGGGAAGGTTATACATTCTTAATATGTAAATGGGGTTTGAATCATGGTTTTTTAACTGTTGTTGATTCGAACAGTTGGACCATTCAGTTTATGAATTGTTCAGACAATCGGTTCCGTTTTATTCTAAACTCGGTCTTTGACTAAAAATTATTGAATCGGTCAATAACCTATTGAATTGGACAGTTGAATTATTGACTTGTTTGACCAATTTAATGATTTATAATATTTTCTTTAACTTTTAATTATTTTTAAATTTTTTCATCAGAACAGGCTGTCTATTCGAATCAGGCAATCAAACGATTAACCTAGAAATCGATGACTAAGTATGTGTTTGGTTTCATTTATGGGTGGCCGTTTATTTGTGCCTTTTCACTTTAAATGTTTTTTTTTTCTTTAAATGTTTCCTATTTTTACTCTAAATGTTTTAGCATTTGATTTCAGGAAATACTAGGGCATTGAGGGAAACAAAAATTTGGCATTTCTCCAAATACCACATGCACAAATTTCAAAACGTTTCAGTTTTTTATCATTCATTTGATAAATGGTGAAACCAAACAATTATTTTATTTTACTTCATATACAATAAATGTCAATGTCATATAGCGTTGATATAGCGGCATTTTTTCAATAAATACCAATAAAATCAAATACATACTAAAACGGTTATGATTCTGAATCGTTTTTTAAAACATTGGTTTGAATTCTTATCCTTGAGATTTGGGGAGGGTATGTGTTAGAAGTTTTTTTTTTTTTTTTTTTTTGGGCACAACGCAACAATACATACTAATAATTTTTCTCAACCTCAATGGTAACGAGTAGCTGGACTCAATCCGCATCTTCGATAGAAGTTTGACAATGGAGGTTTAGGAAGGTGAAGATGATCTAAAATAACCCTTCACATTGCCATCCCTAACCCTAGGGCTGTTAATGTTATTTGGTTGTCCAAATTTGAATTCGAATTCGGTCCTAAAAATGACCCGAATTCAAATAATTTATAATTGAGGTTGCTTTAAATTTCATGCAATTTTGTACATAAAATATAATATAAAATCATTTTTAATTCATTTTAATAGTATATGACATTTTGATCATTTTTAATTTATCTTATTTATACAATTCAATATCTTATTATCTTATTGCAATTACATGAGATGGATAAAATTCGATTGGAATTCCTATCTAAATGAATTCGGATATGCCTGCATCCGATTCGATTCGATCCGTTTGCATCACTATGTAAGCCAATGTAATTTTGGTGATCGAACCGGGTTAGTAGTTAAATAAGTTGCCAAAAAAATAGTTAATTAAATTGCTTACTTTTTGGTGAACTACTCCAAAATTGGACGGCTGTGATCAGTTGTACGACTTAACAAAAAGAAAGTGATAGGACCCACGGGAGAAATTGGCATCATGCGGTTGGTGAACTGCCCCAAAAGATTAACACGTTAAAATCAAGAATGCCGCGGCCCGTGAGCGTCTCAGGCTTTAAGGTAATACGACAAATAAGAAATGTTACACCATCATGACATGACGGGCCCATTATGTGGAATCTAATCAGTACCAGGAGAATGCTGGACCGCAGGATTGACGTGAAGCCTGACATGTAAGGGATACGTGGCATTACGTGTTCAATTTGAAACAAACATGGTTTGATGGGCCCACCACTTACATTCTGGCAGTTTCAAAGTTCTAGATTTTCAACGTGGGTTGGCGGTGCTGAGCTCTGACAGGTGAGTAGAAGGGGAAGGGCCCACCACCTCCCCAGAGCGTTGAAGGGACCAATCGGACGGACCATCCAGGCCATGATCTTGTTTATTGTTTGGACTTTGGACGGTTCTTCTATGCCGTGGTCCCCCATCACCCGTATAAAAAAAAGGGTAAGAATAACCATTGATTTTGGAGAAAATTCGGTTTTGGGAAAATTGGGAACTGGCTACCGGTTCGACCGTTCGGTTTGGTTTTGAAAACCATTTTCTCTATTTATATGAGAAAAGAAAGATAGATAGCTATCGGCCGAAAAAAACAAGAAATAAAAGAAAATGAAAGAAGGAAGGAGGATGAACGAGAGGCTACGAACGATGCCAATGACTCTTTCTCTAATCTCTATCTAACTTATGAGATCTTGTCTCTCTCTCTCTTAGATTTGAGTGAGATCGTTTTAGTCCCTCCCCCATTTCTCAATCTCCTTTTTTTTTCCTATTAATAATCTTAAATAAAATTTTATTAAAACAGTAAATTGTTGTTTGGGTTGAATGGTTTAATGGTTTTATCGTTTGGGTCAGTAGTTTTTTAACCAGTTCAATGTTTTTTTTCAAAGAAGTGGTCCAATCTAAAACCAAACCTGAAAAGATGACTAGTCTCGGGTCAAACAGTTTGACTGTCCGATCCAGTTTTCAAAATAGTGAAATAACCAGTAATTCAGCGTGTCGATGTTGTTGTGGAACAGGTATCTCTGCCAATAAAACTCTCTCAATAATGTCCCGATCACTACAACCGCATATTGGGAACATGTTTCTTTTCATTCATGGGAGATGTTCCAAATGCACAGTTGTTAAGGGTGTTTATAATCCAGTTTGATGTGTTAGAAAAGATCTTAGACCAAACTAATAAATTATGGTTTGAAAATTTCTAAAATCAAACCAAACCATTTTGGCATGAAAACCAAATTAGACCATGGTTTTTAATACAGTTTGAGGAATTTTGGACCATTCTTTGATTCTATTAAACTTTGCCCAATTAGAAAGCCTAAATAACACCCCTAAAAATTAAAACTTAAAACTTTTATTTTATTATAAAATAAAAGAATTTATTATATATTTATAATTTTATATATCTGGTTAATATATATATTCGGTTTATGGTTTATGATTTATAGTTTGGTTAGGTCTATAAAATCAATAAAATCAAACCGAAACCATAAACCGCAATTTAACAAAACCTGAAACCGAATCAAACCATTTTCAGGTGCAGACCAAACCAAATCGCCAAATCGCAAATTCAATTTGATTCAATTCAGTTTTCCGATTTGAACCAAACAATGAACACCCCTATCACCATGTGTTGTGTGTTAGTAGGTGATCTGAACCCATTATTGTGGAGCAAAAGGGGATCCATAGTTAAATGCAGTTGGACTCCAAATCTGATTTATTGTGTATTTGAAAGTTATAATTTGCATTTGATTAATAATCGTCATATGTGTACTTAAAAAATTAATCATCATATGTGTATTTAATCTTATTTGACCTAATTAATAATTATCAGATTAAATCTGAATCTGATATTCTAAAGTATTGATAATCGGATTGGATGTGAATGTAGCTAGATCCCATCTGAATCCGATCCAACTACGGCCCTAATTCTTATTCAATATATTTTGTGTCCATCGATTCTTGGTTATAGATTTTAAAATGAAATTTTCTATTTTATAACAGATGAAATTACACTAAACCAAATGGAGCCAAAGCTAATGAAATTGCATCACAAACAAGCATGGCTTTAAAACCACTTCACGTAAGTTTGAGTAGTACTAAGGATGTGATCACGTGTTCCTCTTTTTCTCTCGCTCCCCTTTCCTCTCTTCCTCTTTCCCTCTCCCTTCATTCTTCACTTTTGCAGTTCTGGCAGTTTTTCTTCTTCTTGGTCTCACTTTGGGTTTTTCTGTTATGTTTCTCTCTTCTTCCTCTCTTTGTTGTTCTTTCCATCTCTCTTTGTTTGTTCTTTTCTCCCCACCTCTCTGTTTTGTTTCTCCCTAGAGCAATCCGTTCAAATCTTTTTTTTTTTTTTGTATTTGTTTGTTTTTCCATTTTGTTTCTTTGTGAATCATTGGAGATTTTTTTACAGAGATTTAAAGTCAAACATGCTGTAACAATCAATGCTCTTATTACAACGATTTCAATGAAGACGTGCTGGGATGATCATATCTTCTTCAGAGATCTCTTCGCCAGGAAACACTTCAGATTAAAAAAAAAAAAAAAGGAACAATCTTATTTACATTTATCCATGTTATTTCCGAGAAGCCATCTCCACGTAAAGCATTCCTGTGCACAAAAATGACATTCTTTAAGGAGCTCAGAGACTAGTATCTGTATTTCTATTATAGCGGATGCAGGAATTATGGCCCAGCATGTTCATCAATCAGTGAGAGCCAGGGTGACAGTAGTAATTAGCACTAAAATTATACTCGATAGAGAAAGGAAGCGATTGATTGCTTCATGCAAGCTTTATTATAATAACCTATAGGCCATAAATTAAAATTTGTTTCCAAACGAGAAAATCAGTACAACTGACGTGATACCTTTGGTTTGAAGGAAAGGAAGAGAGAGAGGGAAACCCATATAAGGTTTGTAAAGGTTTCTTTATCTTTCCCTTCCTTGCATTTTCCTTCAAATCAAACATAGCCTAAATTTAAGTCCTGAATTTGTTTATTATACAACTTAATAGGTTCAATTTGGGAGGAATAAATAGAATGTAAAACCTTGTATTTTATATTATTTTATATGTATGCCAAGGTTTTAAAAAACTGATCCGAAAATGGAACCGTTTGGCTATCAGTTTTTGGGTCAGCGGTTCGACCATTTGGGTTGAACGATTCAAACAGTTTGCATTAGGGCAAACACAAGTAGTTATATATTTATATATATAAGAAAAGAGAGGTGGATGAAAGAGTTTTTGTCGACTGAAAAAGAAGAAAAGAAGGAAAGAAAGATAGGAAGGAGAAAGGAAAAATAAGGAAAAGGGGAGAAAGAAAAGGAAGGAAAGAAAGAGGGAAAGAGGGAAGAAGAAGGAAGGGGAGGAGAATCATTTGGTGTTCACCGGCGACGGCGACGACAACGATGAGATGGTAACAGTGGTATCAGCATGGATGACAGATCTGAGATCTGATATATGAGTTCTCGGATCTCATATCTTATATTGATTTTCATTTTTTCTTAGATCTCAGATCTGATTTCTCAGAGATTTCTGCAACTTCTTCTTCTTCTCTCTCGATATCAGATCTCAGACTCAAAGAGTAAGAGTTTCTCCCCTCTCTACAATTTCTTAAACCGCGAACCACTGTTCGGGTCAAATGAATTAACAGTTTGACCACCCGGGTCAGTAATTTTCTGACTAAGTCAACGATTTTTTACTCAAGATTAGGTCAAAGGTGAAATGAAACCGATTGCTTGAACGATTTCCGAACCGAATAATTTGACTGTCCGGATCAACGACAGTTCAAAAACATTGATGTATGAATATATTAATGTATATATTTGTACTTATAATCTTTCCAAACTGAACCTATTTATATTATTTTGTATCCAACCCATCACGACCGATTTTACACTCTACATTTAGTTTTTACCTTTTTTTCAAACAAAAGCTTCTACCTTCATATTATATTATTTGATTAAGTGATTTTGGCCCAGCACCATTATTAGCAGAAACAAATTGACATGCTGATACCATTACTTAATTATGATTTTCTCTTTAACACTTTTTTGTCACATGGATGAATCATATGACATTTGTCCTAAAACCATTGCATGTACCGAAGAAGTGAATCGAGTATATTTAATTCTGTAATTCACATTACATGAAGAAGTGAAGAGTATTCCATATAATCCATACTGTGATTATATCATTTAAATAACAATTTACAAACATTGATATAAGCACAACACTTGGTCCATGCATGTATAATTTCTTCTCCCAAGAGCAAGGAGTGAGTGAATCTATCATAATTTCCACAATTCTTTTAGCATTACAGAGAACATGTCGTTGAGAGATTCCCTTGTTAGCTGCTTTTATACCGCGCAAAACAGCACTTCATTCCGCCTTAGAGGGATGTGCATTTTATAGGAGAAATTTGATTTTTAGGTGAACACTTTGGTTGTGATTAATTGATTTGAAATCTCACGTATAATTCACTTTGGGTATTGAGTGATGTTATTGATTATACTCAATTCGAGGGCATTTCAAATTATGGACATCTTATTTTTGTGTTTCTTAATCTTTTTATAGCACTTCAAATTTTAAGCATGCTTCAATTAACCTTTTAATCGATTTGGGGGTATTTTTAGAATTTTACAAAAGTTGGGGCCTTAAAGATCCAAGACCATAAGACATAGAGCCTAAAAATCCAAATCTGATGACATCAAAATCACCTAAATCCGATACCATTTACCCCTTCATCTTTAGATTGTAAGCTAAAACTGATTTCAATTGTTTGATCAGAGTCATTTTGATCCTAAACCACATTTCACACCAAATCACAAATCTAAAACTATAGGTACGTAGATCACAAAAATCTGGATCCAATGACACTAAAATCACCCAAATCCAACACCGTTTACCCCTTCATCTTTAGACCTGAAGCTGAAACCGATTCCAATCGTTCAATCAGAGTCATTTTGATCCTAAACTTCGTTTCATATCAAATCAGAAATCCAAAACCATAGGTATATAGAGTCCAAAAACCCACGACATCAAGATCACCCAAATCCAGCATTGTTTACCCCTTTATCTTAACACCTGGAGTTGAAACCGATTCTAATTGTTCGATTGGAGTCATTTTTACCCTGAACATCATTTCACATTAAATAAAAAATCCAAAACCATAGGTACGTAGAGCCCAAAAATCCAAATATGACAACACCAAGATCACCCAAATCCGACACTGTTTACCTCTTCATCTCAAGACCCGAAGCCGGAATCGTTCTGATCGTTCAATCGAGATCATCCTTGATCCTGAACCCGATGCCTCATGAAATCTGAAATCCAATCTTATATATGGATAGAACTCAAAATTCTGAATCCAACAATACCAAGATTGTCAATTCAGACACCGTTAACCCCTTCATCTTGAGGCCTGACGCTAGACTCAATTTGGGCCTTCCGTTTGGAATCCCTTTCACTACAACTTCAAGCCTAGGGCATCCCATGACCAAACTTTTCTCCCAACCTCTAGAACTATCTTAAAATCCAAGGTTTGGCCAGATAAGAGCCTCCAATCAATCAAGCCAATCACCTAAACTTGGAATGCCCAATTTGGGTAAATTGGTAAAATATTTCACTCATTGTCTTGATTGATTGAGAGAATCTCTCCCAAAGCTGTCTTGACAGCCCATTCTCTCGATCAATCTCCTTCCAAAAACCCTTTTAAACCTCAACCTTTGATCTCCCTTTTCTCCCAATCTCATCCCTTCATTCCCTTCTAGAATCCTCCCAAAAAATCTATAAATATTATTCCTTTCTCACATTATAGACATACAATCTAGTTTAGGGAGAGAACTCTACCCTCACTAGCTTAGAGACTACCCCATTCACGTCCCAAGAAGCTCCAAGCTTCCCTAACCCCCGTCCAAACTCATGAGAAAATCTCAATCACATCCAATGAATCCCCCCTAGGTCAATCCTACACACATCCTAACCTAGAATACACAATCTAACTTAGGGAGAGAACTCTACCCCCATTAGCCTAGAGAATACCCCCTTCACATCCCAAGCAAACTCAAACTTCCCTAACTCACATCCTAGATCCACTCCCCACTGTCTCCAACGTTCCTAGAGTTCCCCCATATCCTCTAGAAGCCAAAGAACACCCACGGGCTGTGCATACATCCAAGAGAAGAAGCATGTAGCATTCTTGATGCAACAACGACATAACAGAAATTTACAAACATACCAAAGCGTTCTACACCAATTAGCTATATATCAAACCCAAGAATAGCCCATGAACGATCACTAATCCTTCCTACGAAGGTCTCCAAACAGAATAAGTTGCGTAGGACATGCATACTGTCATAAGTGAATGCATCAGTGGAGGAACAACATCATTTCGGTGAATTCGGATCTCCTGCCTACACAAACTCTACCCACATCTACCCACATAACATCACAGCTACACATGGAGAAAATCTCATCCTCATACATAATATTATTCAGGGAGAGATGTTTCCAATTCATAGGGGTAGTGTGTTGTGGGTAGAGGTGGGCAGAATTATCGTTGGCAGGAGATCCAGAGTCCATTTCGACTAGTTAAACTCTTAAATCTTCTATTAGGTATGACACGTGTTCGCATACCCAGTAGCATGATTTCTGTTCTTTTTCCTTTAGTTTCTTTTCTGAAATAATTGGATAGAATCAACCTACTAGCTATGTTCAACTACATTTCAGCATCACGTAGATTTTTTTATTTTATTTTTATTTTTTTTATAAATAGCTGCATCAGTTTTTGTTTTAATGGTTTTTTAGTCCTTGGTGCATTCACAGAGTAGTTTATTTCACTTATCAAGTTCTTAAAAAAAGGGGAAAAGTTAGATGCTCAGTAGTTTGTATAGCTAAGATTCTTGTCTCTTCTTGTTATAGTTTAGCTCATCACTTAACTACTCTATTAATTATCTTTTGTCATTTTTCCAGTATGCTTCTTTTAGTTTGTCAATCATCTCTTTGCATAAAGTATTCAATCACCACATTTAGATCTTATGCGATCATTCAATCATTTTTCTTTTTACAATTATAATTGTTAGATCGTCTTAGTGTGACGTTCCCGTTGCTTTTCATTTAATTTTATGTTTGTCTTATTTAATTTATCATGTCTAGTGAGTGTGTATTGATTTCAGTAAAAAAAATCAAAGTCCAAAAATTAAAATTTTTCTTAGAAATTGGTGAAGTAGAGGCCGATATAATCGGGCATGTGTGGGGTGCCTAACACTTTTCCACACTGTACTTTAGTCCTTGGATCCAAAGAATCTCATCCCCATTGGGCAGCGAATCACCAAGAAAAATCTTTTGTTTTTTTCTTGAAAAGTCTCGGGTTTTCTTAAATTATCAATTCCCAAAAATTTAGGTGGTGATTCTAATCCATACTCCATTCCGTCCCCTCCAAGTCGAGTAGCCACTATTAGTATTTATGTTTTATTAAAGAAAATTGGGATCAGCCCCTTGCCGCAAATCCTCTTTGGTTCTTATTTCTTAAAATTTACAGACAAAGTGATGCGTTTAAAGGTTGGAAAAATGTTTTGGAAACATTCTTCAGTTTGTTAAAAATGTAGAAGACTTGGTTTTTCAGGCTGAAATTTGGCATGCAGAGGAAAATTCTTTGAATTCCCATGCCCATCTCCAAACATGTAAATCCAATTTACATGAGTTCTACAGGAGGAAAAACAATTTTTGGAGGCAAAAATCCAGAGTTAAATGGCTCACTAATGGTGAAAGAATAGAAAATTTTTTCATGCATCCATTAAATCCAAGAGAACTTGATTTTTGCTGAGTAGGGTGAAAGATGAGAATGGTAACTGGATTTAGAGGATCCGAATCAGATTGCTTCAAAGTCTATTAATTATTTTCAGAATATTATAACCTCTCAAACCATAGTCCAGGATGAGGGGATTGTAGATTTTATCCCTTAGTTAGTCACTCCAAATGAACTTGGTGTTGTTGGAGTTACCTAATGATGAAGAAATTAAGCAAGTAGTTTGGACTATGGACGGTGACCGTGAACCAGGTCCAAACAGCTTCACTGGGCATTTTTTTCATAGTTATTGGGATATTATCTCTTTTGATGTGTGTAATGCAGTTCACTTCTTTTTTTGTATGGAGGAGAGCTTCCATGAAGCTTTACTTCTTTTATCACTCTCATTCCAATGTGTAGTAATCTAGAATGCTTTTCAGACTTTAGATCTATCAATTTGGGGAATTTTTGCAACAAAATTATAGCTAAACTTTTCACTAAAAAGTTGGCTACTTTTATGCCAATTTTAATCTCTCCTGAAGAGGACGCCTTTGTTCAGGGTCGTAGTATTGTTGATAATGTTGCCCTTGTGCAGGAGCTCGCCATGGATATACAACAAAAAAAAAGTGGTTGGTTGTAATGTTATTCTCAAGCTTGATATGGCAAAGGCCTATGACCATATGGAATGGCCTTTTGTTGAATAGGTGCTCTCTAAGTTTGCTTTTCATTTAGATTGGATTACTTTGGTGAGAAAAATGATGACGAACTATTAGTTTTTAGTTCGGTTAATGGTTGTGTTTGGTGCCGTTTGATTGCACTTTTTAGAGGTTTGAATATGAAAATGTTACTTTTCATACCTCACCCCTTATTTGGTTGTACCTCTTAACTTGGGCTTGAAACTGATTTTCAGATCTGAAAATCATAGACCGTGGGCCAGCTCTTAACGCACTCATATGCGTTTCAGAGCTGGCCTAATGTCCAAAATATCCTTACAATTTTTCATAAACAACCCAAGTAACCCCTAATACCCCCAAATCCAAAAAACATTTGACCTCTCTTTCTCTCTCTCTCTCTCTCCACATGTCTTCCTACCACCGCCGGCTCTCTCTCTCTCTCTCCCCTTGTCTTCTCTATCTCACTCTCTCTCTTCTCCCTGTCTTCCCGCCACCGCCGTTGTAACTTGTAGTGGCGGCTCTCTCTCTCCTCTTGTGTTCTCTCACTCTCACTCTCTCTCTCTCTCTCTCTCTCTTCGCCCTATCATCCCACCACTGCCGCTGCAATTTGCAGTGATGGCTCTCTCTCTCCCCCTGTGTTCTCTCGCTCTCACTCTCTCTGTCTCTCTCTCTCTCTCTCTCTCTCTCTCTCTCTCTCTCTCTCGTACTCTCGCTCTCACTCTCTCTCTCTTCGCCCTGTCTTCCCGTCACCACTGTTGCAACTTGCAGCAATGACTCTCTCTCTCCCCATCTTCTCTTGCTGTCGCTCTCTCTCTCTTTCTCTCTCTCTCTCTCTCTCTCTCTCTCTCTTTCTCTTGTTTTCACTCTCTTTCTCTTCGCCCTATATTTCTGCCACCGCACCGCCGATGCAACTTGCAGCGGCGACTCTCTCTCCCCCCTTTTTCTCTCTCTCTTTCTCTCTCTCTCTCCCCTGTCTTCCCACCACCGCCACCGCTGTTGTCTTCTCTCTTTCCCCCCAGCGGAAACTCTCTCTTGCCCCTTGTCTTCTCGCTCTCGCTCTCTTCCCCTGTCTTCTCTCTCTCTCCCTCTCTCTCTTCCTCCCTATCTTCCCACCACCGCCACCACTGCTGCAACAAGCAGTAGTGGTGGTTTGGTACTTCAGTGAATAATAATAATACTTTTATTAATTATTAATTATTAATTATAAATTATTTTAATATTTTTATAATCATTAATTATTTTTTTTTAATTTTAATCATTTCATTTATTTTAGTAATTATTAATTTATTATTTTTTATTTGTATTGTTTCAATATTATTTTGAGGTTGAAAATTATGTTTTTTGAGATAATGTAAATTGAATTCAACATTTCCAAATTGTATGTTTTATGGGTAAAATAGTAAAATCAATAAATTTCAGATGATAAAGGGTTGATTCAATACAATAAAACTTATGGATTCAGATCCTCTAAAAGGTAGAAAAGCAACTATACCTCTTTTCAGATTTTAGACACATTTAATATCTTTTTAACTTTTCAGATCTGAATTTTCAGATTTATCAAACGCCACCTTATTGGTTTCTTCCAGTCATCTAGGGGTTTGTGGTAAGGGGATCGACCCCCTATCTCCCTATCTTTTCATTCTAGCAGAGGAGGTGTTAATTAGAGGCTTGAAAAGTTTGTCTTCCTCCATTTGGTAGTACTCTACTCGAAGAGGTAGTTCACTTGTCTCTCATAGGGGTAAGCAAAAAAACTGAAAAACCGAATTGACAAAAAAAAAACCGACCAAAACCGAACTGAAAAATTAGTTAACCGAACTGGTTGATTTGGTTTCAGTTTGGTATTTTAAAAAACCGAAGGTATCAGTTTGGTTTCGGTTAACCAATATAGAAAACCAGCGGTAATTAATTGTTCCCTCCAGCTAATTTGAGTGCATGTGATAGGGAGATTCATATGATGAACTCTCTAAAGGCCTTCCATCATTAGCATGAGGATGGGT
>NW_010729377.1:268795-309742 GCF_000365185.1 Nelumbo nucifera
AGTCTCTGGGTGTTACAAGGTGGCTTGGCCCAGGGACTACTTAGGGTAAGTGTTGGGCCCATAGAGCCCATTTGATGGGTTTCAGGGGGTGCACTGTCCATAGCAGTGTATTCGGCCAGGCCTTGTAACAAAGGCTGGGTCGAACCCATGTGGCTGATGTGTAGATCAATGCTTGGGTCCCACGCTATACAAGGAAGCCCAACTGAGCAACAGTTAGGAAGGTTGAATGAGCACATAAGCTTAATGGGCCTAAAGCCCATTTCGAACTAGACTAATTTAATAAGTTAAATATGGGCGAATTCTGAGATGGATCAGCAGATTGGATAGGGTCTTGACCCCATCCACTCAGAGAGTCCAGATCTGAATATGATTCAGATCTGAAAACCTCCTAATGAGATTAGGAGAAGGTTGATCTAATCTGCAGATAAGATAAGGGTTTTTCCTTATCACCTAAAAGGATGTCTAATCCGAATATGATTTGGATCAGCAACTCTTAATTGGATTAGGAACTGATCCTTTAGGGTTACAAAAGAATGAGGGGGTGGCAGCCTTTAGAAGTCACACATACTCACATCCTCTTCAGAGCTGAAATCACAGAAGGAAGAATTAAGCAACCCTGCAGAATTCTTTCTTGCCGCCTCCCTGTTCTTGCCGACCAAGTTTGCCAGTTTGATCTCCAGTTATGGGAGAAGTCAAGATTCGATCTTGACATCAGTTCTTTGTGAAATGATTGATAGGAAGCTGTGCTCATGTGCCATCCTGCTGTTTATTGCAAAGGACAGAGTTCTTGGAGAAAACACTGTTGATTCTTTTCCATCTTACACTGCGCCATATTCAGCGGGAGCAGTCTTTGGATCCTTCCTTGGGCGTGAATACCTTCATTGAGAGATAATATTTCTCTGTATCAGGTATACCTCTCTCCTACTCCTTTTGCTTCAGATTTGGTTTAGTTTATGGTTCAAGATTGATCATTGAAAATATGATTATCTAAATAGGGAATGCGATTCCCAATTAAAGGGAGAGAAAAAATTTTTGAAATTCGCCCACCTTATTCCGCAAGATTTGGGCGTCCATACAATGGATCTCTCATCCCTTCAAATTTGAATTAAGATAGAAATTTCATGCTGATGCTAACTCAGTAATTGATTACTCGGTTGGATTAGTAACACCATCCAAGCTTCTTATGTGTCTTAGAGTGGTTCCAACTTGCATAGAACTTATTAACCTTCTCTTGTATTACATCATGGTTTCATGACTTTCATCTTATTGATTCCTAATTGGCTACTTCCTACATAAACTATCAAGTATCAATCGGGGTATGCGTTTGAATCCTTAAAAGATTGATATTGAATTCTCATAAAACTTTTTTTATTTTTTATTGTAGTGCTTCTTCCATTTGTTAATGGCAAAGTTTAATTCTTATTGATTATTTTAATTTATTTTCTTGTCGAAAGCAAAGTTGCAAAACTTAAAGTCAACACTCAATCTTCTAAAAGGTATGATTTTATGAAACTAAATTATTAGTTTTTTAGTGTAGTTTCCATGTTAGACTTGTTACTCTTACTTAGTTGGCTTTGGTTAGTATTCATATTTATTATGATATCATATCTATTTGCTCATTTGTGTGATTGCTTATTTATTTTTTTTGATAATTGAAGTGTTAGTTTAAATTTCAAATTTTATGTTTTCATATGAAAGTTACACTTATTTGATAGATTTTGATGGAGGGCTAGCTTGAGACCCACCGAACCAACCGGCGCCAGCTCAAGTTTAGAAAGGACTCCTTATGCCAGCCAACCTGTATTGGATAATGGTATCGAACGGTGGATATCAAAGGCATTGACATTGGACGAAGGGCGTCAAAGGCATACTGAAGAAGAGTTTGAAGTTGCTTTACAAGTCAAGTTTCCTAGTTGTTTTACAAGTCCGAATTACCTAGTTATTTTACTCTACAAGTTTACCAGTGTTTATTATAAATACTTCTATTTCTGAGCTTTAATAACACACAAGAATTTCTTTTATCACTTCTCTCTCTACTAAGGCTCTACGCCTAATTCTTTTCATGAGGCTTCAAGTCCAAAGCCGACTCGATCGTCCGGGTGCTTGTATAGTTAGCCCGGTCGAGTACGTCATGCTGCGTCGGGTGGTATCAGAGCAGGAGTTCGCCCAGTCAGATGGCCAACCAAGACGGTAGCAGTCGCAACCAACCCCGTGACGGAGATCAGGGGTTACAAGCTGTTTGGAGAGCAATCGAAGAGCAGCGAACAACCATTCGTAACATTGAGCAACAGTTGGCAGAGATCGCTTGACAACTACGAACTTTGTTGCAGGAGGATGTTCCAAGGAATAGGAATAACGCATTGCACCAAGCCGGGGGAGACGACAACGGTAGGCCAATCATTGATCCTATACCCAGGAACCCTATTATTTATGATGATAGCGACGATGAGCTAGAGTTCGGCATTGCTCCAGTTATTCCCAGTGATGGCAGGACCGGTAGGAATTGGCGAAATCATGTTAATTTTAATCAACGTCGGAATGATGATGAGTTTAAACTCAAGGTGGATATCCCTACTTTTAGTGAAGATCTGGATATAAAGGGCCTTCTAGATTGGATCACCGAGGTTGACCGTTTCTTTGAGTACATGGAGATCCCGGAAGAAAGAAGGGTGAAACTAGTAGCTTTTCGATTGAAGGGAGGAGCATCTGTCTGGTGGGAACGAATGAGGGAGACTCGGATCAGAGAAGGAAGAGGTCCAGTTCGAACGTGGAGACGCATGAAACAATTAATAAGAGGTAGGTTTTTTCCTCCTGATTATGAACAATATATGTTTGAGTCGTATCAACGATGTGCATAGGGAACAAGAAGCGTGAACGAGTACACCTCAAATTTTCTGAGATTGGCTAAAAGGAACCAGTTGTCAGAAAGTGACAATCAACAGGCAGCCCGTTATTTGAGTGGTTTGAAGCCTGCTATTCGAGACAAGATTAGAGTACATATGGTTATGAGTGTGCAGGAAGCGAGGAACTTAGCTTTGAAGGCTGAGTTAATGTTCCAAGAGAGGACTCGAGCCGATAATTATCGACGGTATAGCGGGAATGACAACAGGCCCCTAGCGGTTGACAAGGGCAAGCCAACTCAAGGGGTACAACCCTCCCACCCGCCGAATGTAGCTAACACCAGTAAGGCCACAACGGGAGGAAAAACTCGAGTTAATACTTTAAACCCTCCTAAAACCATTAATCCTTATGCAAAACCTGCTCCTTTTAAGTGCTTCAAGTGCAATGAAGTTGGGCATAGGTCTAGTGACTATCCCAGGAGAAAGGCAGTTAACATGGTGAAGAAGGATGAGGAAGAAGTTGGTGATGATGAAGTATATTGTGGGCTCGATGGAGAGGACGAAGAAGGTACTTATGAGCATGAAGAGTACATGTGTGTTGTGAGGAAGCTCATGCTATTTCAGAGAAGTAAAGATGACACACAACGACACCGGTTGTTTCGCACTAGGTGTACGGTACAAGGTCAGTTGTTTGAATTGATTATTGATAACAGCAGTCAGGAGAATATTATCGGTAGAAATGTGGTGAAGAAACTGCAACTAATTCCTGAGAAACACCCGAACCCTTACACGATTGGTTGGATCAAGGAAGTCGGGAGCGTACGTGTGGAGGAACGCTGCAAGTTTCCATTCTCTATTGGTATGTATATTGATGAGGTTTACTGTGATATTGTGGATATGGATGCTTGCCATATTTTGCTTGGTAGGCCTTGGCAGTTTGATGCAGATGCCAAACACTTGGGTAGGAAGAACACATACCAGTTTGACAAAGAGGGTGTGCGCTATACACTGTTACCTATGGCAGAAAAGAACCAAACCAAGGCTTCAAAGGTAGAGGAGAGGAATTTTATTACCATAACACATCGCCACTCTGAGTTTGTAAGGGAGTGTAAAGATACCCGCGATGTCCACTTACTGGTTATAAAAGGGGAGAGTATGAGTGAACCACTAGGGGAGAACAAAATTCTAGTGGAAGTGTAGGGACTGCTCGACGAGTTTCATGATGTAGTTCCTGACGAGTTACCCAATGAGCTTCCATCCATGCGAGACATTCAGCACCACATTGATTTTGTTCCTGGTGCTAGCCTACCTAATCTGCCACACTACAGAATGAGTCCTAAAGAGAATGAGATTTTACGGGAGAAGGTAGAGGAACTGTTGAAAAAGGGGCACATTCAAGTTAGCATGAGTCCTTGTGCGGTACCGGCATTATTAACACCGAAGAAAGATGGGAGTTGGAGGATGTGTGTTGACAGCAGAGCAATCAACAAGATTACTATTGGCTACAAATTTCCCATTCCTAGGCTGGATGACATGCTTGATCAACTTGATGGGGCTGTGGTCTTTTCCAAGATCGATCTCAGGAGTGGTTATCATCATATCAGAATCCGTCCCGGAGACGAATGGAAGACCGCTTTCAAGACAAGAGATGGATTGTTTGAGTGGTTAGTCATGCCTTTTGGACTAACTAATGCACCAAGCACTTTCATGGGACTGATGAATCAGGTATTACGCCCTTTCATTGGTAAATTTATTGTGGTATATTTTGATGATATTTTGATTTATAGAAAATCTGTTGATGAGCACATAGGACATATCCGAGGGGTATTGATTGCGTTAAGGGAAAATAAACTATATGCTAATTTAAAGAAGTGTACTTTTATGAGCGATAGTTTATTGTTCTTGGGTTTCGTTGTAAGTAAGGATGGAATTAAAGTGGATAAGGAGAAAGTGCGAGCCATTAGGGAGTGGCCAACCCCAATGAACGTCACTGACGTAAGGCGTTTTCATGGGTTAGCAACTTTCTATAGGCGATTTATCAAACACTTTAGTAGTATTATAGCTCCTATCACTGAGTGTTTGAAGAAAGGTAAGTTCCAGTGGGGAGAGGAACATGAGCAAAGTTTTGCTCTAATAAAAGAGAAGTTATGTACCGCTCCTATCTTAGCTCTGCCAAGCTTTGACAAATTATTTGAGGTTGAGTGTGATGCTAGTGGAGAGGGCATAGGGGCTGTGTTATCACAAGAGAAGAGACCAGTTGCTTTCTTTAGTGAGAAGCTATGTGAAGCTAGAAAGAAGTGGTCCACTTATGATAAAGAGTTTTATGTTGTTGTGCGAGCATTGAAGACCTAGGAACACTATTTGATTGCTAAAGAATTTGTCCTCTACACCAACCATCAAGCTCTTAAGTATTTAAGTAAGCAAAAACAGTTGATGAGTGATCTGCATGCTAGGTGGTATGCTTTTATTGATAAATTCCCATACAAAATTGTGTATAAGGCTGGACAACAGAATATAGTGGCAGATGCTTTGAGCAGGCGTGTGGCCCTGATTAAGACTCTCAGTATCGAAATTGTGGGCTTTGAATGTTTGAAAGATCTGTACGCCTAGGATGAAGACTTCAAGCAGGTTTGGGAGAAATGCATGAACAAGCAACCAACGGGTGATTTCTACGTACATGATGGATTTCTTATGAAGGGAGACCAATTGTGTATTCCTTGCATATCCCTTCGCGAGAAAGTCATAAAGGACTTGCATGGTGGCGGCTTAGCAAGACACCTCGGGAAGGACAAGACGATTGAGGCTGTCAAGGGGCGTTACTACTGGCCTAAACTGAGAAGAGATGCGACCACTATCGTGCGTAGGTGCTATATATGTCAGACAGCTAAGGGACAAGCCCAAAATACTAGTCTTTACATGCCTTTACCAGTTCCTACTACTATTTGGGAAGACTTGTTTATGGATTTTGTGCTGGGCTTGCCGAAGACTCCACGAAACATGGATTCTGTCTTTGTGGTTATTGACCAGTTTTTCAAGATGGCACATTTTCTCCCATGCAAGAAGACCACGGATGCAACAACAACAGCCAAACTATTCTTCAGGGAGATTGTCCGTTTACATGGGGTGCCTAAGACCATTACGTTGGACCGAGATATGGGGTTCCTAAGTCACTTCTGGATGACCTTGTGGAGGCTATTTGACTCGTCATTAAATTTCAGCAGTACAGCTCATCCGCAAACTGATGGGCAGACAGAAGTGGTAAATCGAACTCTGGGTAACCTGATCCACAGTATTTGCAGAGAGAGGCCGAAGCAGTGGGACTTTGCCATTGCTCAAACAGAGTTTGCCTACAACAATGCAGTTCATAGCTCTACAGGTAGATCCCCATTTTCTATTGTTTATATGAAAGTCCCTAACCATGCGTTGGACTTGGTAAAGCTACCCAGGGTACCAGGCCTTAGTACTTCAGCAGAGCAACTGGCAGGACAGATCCAGTTAGTACAGGAGGAAGTACAACAGAAACTTCAAAGGACCAATGCGAAGTATAAACTTGCAGTTGACAGGCATCGTAGGTACCAAGTGTTTGAAGTCGGTGATGAAGTCATGGTGTTCTTAAGGAAGGAACGCATACCCGTCAGGAAGCATAGCAAGCTACAGCCTCGGAAGTACGGTCCGTACAAGATTATTAAGAAGATCAATGACAACGCTTACGTAGTGGACTTGCCAAACCACATGGGTATTTCCAAAACGTTTAATGTTGCTGATCTTCATCATTATTTGCCAGAAGTGATGCTTGCCTATCTTGATCATGACTCGAGGTCGAGTTCTTTCCAAGTGGGGGAGAATGATGGAGGGCCAGCTCGAGACCCACCAAACCAACCAGCGCCAGCTCAAGTTTAGAAAGGACTCCTTATGCCAACCAACCTGCGTCGGATAATGGTGGACATTGAACGGTGGACATCAAAGGCATTGACATCGGACGAAGGGCGTCGAAGGCATACTGAAGAAGAGTTCAAAGTTGCTTTACAAGTCAAGTTTCCTAGTTGTTTTACATGTCCGAATTACCTAGTTATTTTACTCTACAAGTTTACCAGTGTTTATTATAAATACTTCTATTTCTGAGCTTTAATAACACACAAGAATTTCTTTTATCACTTCTCTCTCTACTAAGGCTCTACGCCTAGTTCTTTTCGTGAGGCTTCAAGTCCGAAGCCGACTCAATCGTCCGGGTGCTTGTATAGTTAGCCTGGTCAAGTACGTCACGCTGCGTCAGATTTTATTGATGATGCTTGGTGTAATATGTTGATAGTAAGCAAATATAACTTATAAAATAGTTTAGAAAGTGTAGAAATCTATAAATTTTATATTTATAGATTCCATAGTCTATTCACCTTGACCTTGACAACTATGGTTCTCTATATTTTTACCAAAAATAAAAACTACTAAAAAAATAATAGATGAAAACATTATCCCAAGCGTAGCCCATATACATATAAGATGATTGGATTAGCTTGAACCATATTCATCAATAGATGTTTGATACAATGTTTTAAAAACCAACCCAGAGGCCAAACCATTTTTGTCTTTGGGTTACAAGTCACTTCTTAGAATTACTAATAGAGGACCAATCTGGTTATACCAATATCGTAGATGCAATAAAATAAAATGCAAAGAAATAGTATGGTAAAACAAGTAAGGTTTTTTAATTGATATTTGGAAGTGGAAAACATTAATTAAAGCGACTCCACTGGGGATCCAACCCAGAATCTCTGGTTCCGTAGACCAGCGCCTTATCCATTGGGCCATGGAGTCTTTTTGTTTACACGTCTAACTTAGTCCTTTATCTTTGGTTTAGTCGTTCATACATACTACAATTTCCCCCCTTTTCAGATAAAAGTCAAGTTAAAACACTTCATCCTTCTTATCCCTAACCCTCCAAAACACCTAGGTGAGCACAAAATCTCTCATTTGACCATAATAGAGCTTCGTAGTTTATCCCCATTCCAAATAAAATTGGGTATTGTTTTAGGGTTCGACTATGATGCCGAAAAAGACATGGCACCAGAAGAACTTACAAGTAATTAAATGTTCAACCAGTATGATACAAGTAGTAACAAACCTCTTCGATATCATGTCTTTCTAGCATCAAAGATTTTCTCAATATTGTTGAGTTTTATGGCATTACAGGTATCTTCCAACAATTGCAAAATAGACAGTAAAATGTAAATCAACATTTTAAAAAATGACCCAAAAGTGGAACCGTTTTAGCCACCAGTTTCCAGATGAACGGTTCGATTGTTCGGTTTGAACGGATGGCCCGTTCTAACAATAAAATTAAAAAATAAAAAACGGTCAAAACTATTGAACAGGTCAACGGATTGACGGTTCGACCGCTCAGGTCGACAGTTTGTTGACTTTTTCAATGGTTTTTGACCAAATGTCGAGTTTTGGATAAAACGGAACCAATTGCTTGGACAGTTTCCGGGCCGAATAGTCCAATCATCCGGGTCAACGACAGTTCGAAAACGTTGGTGTAAACTATTAGCATTCCAGCCATTAAGTTGATTCTATACCTTAATTAAAAACTTCCACCTTTTTCTGTACCCAAGTGAACACTCCCTAAGGCTATGTTTGGTTTGAAGGAAAAGGTAGGGAAAGGAAGGAAAAATGTGTAAAATGGATTTCTTATAATCTTATGCCATGAATCTTTTCTTTAGTCTGTAGCTTCGCAATTGGCAAGAAAAATACATTCATACAAATGATGAAGAGATATGGAGAGAGAGGCTCGTGTAAGTTGAAAGAACTCAATGTTCTCAGTTCTCACCATGCATGCATTGGGAAGAAGTGAATGAATTGGAGAGGAGCTGCATATATTGATTAGCTGCACCCAAGTCGCATCCACATCTTGAACCACTGCTTCACCAACTATGTCTCAGGTTGGAGAGAGTACCAATGCAAATATGTACAGTGCAAATATATACAAAATAATACAAAATATAAGGTCTTGCACTCTACATATTTGCATTTGTACTCCTTCCAAATTGAGCCATATGAGCCAGCACAACAGAAATAAATTAGTCGACAAACAGATCATAGGATTAGGCGACTTGAGGGCCCCCATTTTTAGTCCAGATCAGGTATGCACACACTATGAGCACGTTGAGTAAGCACTCGGAAGATTGCAGTCCACCTCAGAAATCTGAAATTGCAGCCCCCTCCTAGTCTACTAGTAGCCCCCTTATAAACCGCATCCTGCCCGTGAATTTGGCATCCTATGGGCAGGATTCAGTCCATCCCTAGAAATCTTAGCTCCACGATACAATTTTTTTACTTTTCTTTTATTTTTTTAAAACCGGTTCACGGGGCCGATTTAAGGCTCCTCCACCCCTGAACTGGTCAGTACTACACCCACTGTAGGGGCGTATCGGGGAGGTCCCGGAATGATACATATCGACCGATAAGGGTTGATACGTGTCGATACTTTGAACCTTGGCTCCACCCTAGGGGTGGATTGAACTATAAAAACCCCTCTTTTTGACACTTGTCACTTAAAATACCCCCAGCCTACCATTGAAAAAGATTAAAATCAACTTTTGATACAGGTCTAAAATATTCATTGTGTGCTCATTCACTATGCTTACAATGGTGTGCCTACTAGTAATGGTGTCAATGGACCGGTTTTGGACTAGACCCCATCCAATCCAAAATCAATTTGGACGGATTGGATTGACCAAAAAGACATAGTGGATCACTGGATTGGACCAATCCGATCCAAAATATTTATTAGATTGGACTAGACCTGGTCCGTCAGTAATAAATTTATATTGGATTTGGTAGGATTAAGCCAATATCTGGTCCATTGATATAAGATAAGAATATAAGTGTCAATGGACCGGGTTTGGGTTGAAACCAATCTAAATTAAAATAAATTTGAACAAATTGCAAATTGGATGGTCCAAACATTAAATTAGACCTGTCCAAAATGGTTCAAATTATTCATTGGATTGGATTGGACTTGGTCCATTTGTAATGGACTCACATTGGATTGGATCATATTGGACCAAATCCAGTCCAATTGACACCCCGACCTACTAGATCTAGACTCGTAGAAAATGAGTATTCTTCTCATAGGAAGGTTGTAGCCAATCCCGTTTGGCATGTCCTTTTGGGAAGATCTTTTGGTAGCTCTGACATGCAAAAGACGCATTGAGCTTTTGCAGGAAGATCTGAGAAGCCTGAAACACGTTTGGCAAATGTACGTCTTTCTGTGCATCTTTCCATGCTTTTCCGCGTAAGAACAAAACACGAAAGATGCGAAAAGCTTCATTTGAAGCTTCCCGAAATCAGCCCAAAGTGGGCTTCTCGCATCTTTTTGGTGCTCTATCTTTTGACGACTAGATCTTCCGCGAGCCAAACGGGAATAAACCAAAAATCGGTCTGCCCAGCTTGTAAACAGTTGAAAGACAGCGGGGAAAGACGCACCAAATAGGTTCTTCTTCTTTGAAAGTAATTCTTGAAGCTCCAACTACAAAGCTTGCTCTTACCACACTACTTCAATCCTATGATTATTTGAAGCCTGGCTTTACTCTTCTAAATATGTCATTCATGTGAAAATATTCCCAAATACAACAACATTCCATCTACTCAAACAGCTATACATGTGTCTTAATTATTCTAGTGTCAATAGAGCAACTAGAATTCCAAGCGTGGACAACAACATTTAGACACTCGAGCGATGTTTGGCATCGATGATGATTTCCTAGCAATCAGTGCCATGTAAGATTTACATCAGAATTTGAAGAATCGGTGATCTTTTTTCTTGTTATGCCGATTTTTGGGAAATCAACCAAAAATCGATAATTGAAATCTTCCCTTTTTAGAGATTACTTTTTCTATTGATTTCCTGATTTTTAATTGATTCCGATTTTTTGAGGATGACATGCATGTCACCTTCCACCACATGGCATTGAATAATAACTCTAACACAAAAATAATTGGCCCTTGAAAATCAATACCAAATAGACTCAAAGCCGATTTATCAAAAATCACTGATTCTAGAAATTGGTGATTTCTGGATAATCGGCAAGGAGAAATCATCATTGATGCCAAACATCACATCAGTGTGCTGTAACCACATAGCTTTAAACTTCTAACAATGCCTCCTTTGAACCCTATCCCCCAGTGGTTCAAGAAGAATTAGGCAATGGTCTGATTCAATAGCAAGTAGATGGAATATACACCACTAGTAGTTTTGAAAACAACAGTTGCTACTGTAGATAGAACTCGGCCCAACCTTTCAACAATGTGAGTCAGACCAGTGCGATTATTACACCAAGTGAAAGTATTTCCACTGAATCTAGTTAAATCACAAGAAAATAACAAACAAAAATACAAAAAACAAGTCAAGGTTCGGTGATAGAACTTGGCATAGAGGTATGTAAGTGAAAGAGTGTAAGATAGTTTACACCTCTTAACAAGTTACATAGATAATATGATAAACATAAAACACCTCTACCAATTCATCCTTATCCATCATACGTTCTAATATGCCCCCTCAAGCTGAGTGGATTTGGATTGAGGAAACACAAAACAAGTGGAAGATAAAGGCTTGGTGAGCACATCCACAATCTAATCAGTAAAGGAATATAGTGAATGTAAAGCTTCTCGCAAGTAGAGAGGTCTCAAAGAAAGTAGAAATCTACTTCTACGTGCTTAGTGTGAGCATTAAAAATGGGATTTGTATTCAAGTACATGAATGAGGCTTAGTGTCAAGAGAAAGAACAAAGATAATAATAAAGTTGAAGAGCAATGTTCCATCCATATATTTAGTTGTCATGAAATGAGTACAGGAACAAAGTGGTACATAGCTTGTAGTATGCAAAATTTCTGTGAACACTAAACTGGAATCAATAACACTGGATCCAACAACGATCGTAGGAGACGAAGATCTAGGTGGTGAAGAATTGGAACCACCCAAATGGTGCATGGAAATAGCGGTACCCTTTGAGAAAATTGTTGTGAATCCATTAACCAATTGGTCGTGTGGACAATTCGCTCTAGGAGACGAAGATCCAACAACACTCCTACGACCCAAATAATGGATAGCATGCACATCCAAAACATTTGAGCATAGAATAGTCTGGCGCTCTATGAAATAATTTCTCATAAGGAGATCATCCATGGAGAATTGATGTTGGGAGTTGGTTAATTAAATAAATGGTGGTTTTAGCTACATTAACCCAAAAGGAGAAGGGGAGATTGGAGGAAGCCAATAGAAAGAAGACCGATTCTATAATGTGTCTCTTCTTTTGCTCGACTGAAACCACTCTAGTTGTGGATGTGTGGACAGGTTACTCAATGACTAATACCCTATGAGTCTAAATATTTTGACAACTTACGATATTCTCTTATTTGATCAGATTGGAAGGAGTGAATTTTGGCATAAAAAAGAACCTCAACATGTCTTTTGAATTTTAAGAAAATATCAAAAACTAGATTTTCAAGTCATAGGATAGAGCCAAGAAAATTTCGAATCAGCATATCAACAAATAAAACATAATAAGAATATCCACTATTTGATTTAATACCAGCCCCCAAACTTAAGAAACAACCAAATCTTAAGACCCTATTGAACTGAATGGAAGACCATATTGTAAAATAACTTGTCTCACAATGTGAAGTGTTGCATGACCAAGGCACAAGTGCTTCGTTATCCAACAAGAGCTCGAGGACCATTAGAAATTGTTTCTAAAGAAGGAAAGCAATACAGACTACCTCAACTGACTTAAAGATGAATTCTCCCAGTATAATCCTTCATTAAACAATAATCATGATGAAATTCAAAATAAATGAATGTTGATTAAATATCATGGATGAAGAGCCAGTATGAGAAATATGCAAACCTTGCCCATTTCCAATCTTCACCTAGTCTAAACCCATATATTTTGATCAATTTTGCAAATTATCAACATCCAAAGTCATGCAGAGTATGGATTCCAAATCTGGATACCACATTGGGTCAAAGGACTGACCTCCATTATGTGGATTTATGGACTGTGGAGTGCTTATACCTCTATGGAAAGCATTTGTGCAGCATTGAATGAAATGTCATTTTGAAAACCAAAAGCATACCTTGCCTTGCAACATTGTAGAACATGCCATGACCATTCTCATTGCAAATTTAACAAACTAGGCCTGAATTCTTATTTCCACAACCAATACCAGGAAATAACGGTTCCTGATTATTGAAGTTACTTTGTTGATAAAACTATTGATGATTAAATGGAAAGGGTCCTCAACCACCCCTACTACAACCATTGAAATTAGGAGTGAATTGCTGAAAGGGCTTATTTTTCTTATTGATAATTCTTGTTCTTTGCACCAAAAAAAAAATGGCATTAGTAGAAGAATCAGCCAAATAATGTGATTACTCCTCAAGCCAATTTTTCTGATTGAAGAGAAATCTAAGAATATCTTGTATAAGATTATCAGCATCAGGTTGATTAGTAATATATAGCTGTAACAACTGGCTCATATTCACTACCAAGTACAGCTCAAATATAAAGAACAAGATCAGATTTAGGTACTAGTTCTGATACCGTTGAGAGGCTATTTGCTATGGACTTTGCAAGCTGAACATATGTCGAGATAGAGAGAGAACCCTTCTTCAAACTTTGAAGTTGTCTTCTTAACTGGAGAATCATGGATGAAAATGAGTCGAATATCTTTGTGCTAGTGTTCCCCAAACTTCTTCAGGTGAAGTAGATAATCCTACCACTTTTGGTTAGAGAAAAGATCAACCAGCAGCCCAATACCAATTGATTGAGATCCATCCATTTGTAATCATACTCAAAATGGAAGAAGTTTCACCTGAAAGACTGGTATTCTCACCAAAGTTTGAAGCATGGTTTTAAAAAATGACCCAGAAACGGAACCGTTTTGGCCACCGGTTTCTGGGTCGATGGTTCGACCATCCAGTTCGAATTGATGGCCCGTTCTGACAACAAAAATTGAAAAAAATAAAAAAAGTGGCCAAAAAATGTTGAACGGGTCAACAAGTCAACGGTTTGACCATCCGAATCAATGGGTCGTTGACTGATTCAATGATTTTTGGCCAAAGACCAGGTTTGGGGTAAAATGGAACCAGTTGCCTGAACAGTTTACAGGCCGAACAATCCAACCATCCGGATCAATGACGGTTCGAAAACCATGGTTTGAGGCAATATTACTTCCTTCTACACCGATTGCCATAGGGCTATGATACCAAGTTAAATCACAAGAAAATAACACACAAAAATATGAAGAAAATACTAAAGCTAGGTTTGGTGATAGAGATTGCCGAACCATTGTTGACTTAAATAGAGGTTTATATGAGTTTATAACCTACAAGTATGGAAGTGGTAGAGTTTAAGATAATTTACACCTCTTAATTAGTAAGTTACATAGATAATATGATAAACATAAAACACCTCTGCCAACTCATTCTAATCCATCAAATGTCCTAATAAACCCTAAGCCCAACAAATTGCATTGGTCTATAATGTCATCCAAATGACAACAACTTGAGCCCACACCAACTCTTCCCCTTCATTTTTCCTCCAAACAAGTAATGGCATTAAAATCGTTGAACACAAAGCCACAAGCCTTTATAAAGTTTTGCAATACCTAGTAACAAAGAATTGGGATATGCTCCTCACAGAGTGTGTCTCACACTGACCTCACAGTTGCATTCCACTTTGTATTGGGAACATCTCCCCATGAATAATAAATACAAGTACAAAAGATGTTCCTAATGTGTGGCTGTGACATGCTGCGATGCGCGCTTTGTGAGGAGCAGATCCGGACTCAGTAACAAATCTCATAGCTCATTTTTCCTGTGGTAATGCAAGCAACCATGAACTCTAGTCAAAAGCCACTCAACACCATCCAATAATCCAAGAACCAACCTAGCAACCATTGTCTGATCTTCATAAAGTATATCTATCTCCACTCTTAACCTCCAAGTCCATGAACAACAACAGATCACACCTTCTCCCCACAAGGGGCCACCCCACAACGTCCCACAACACATCTCCGTTGTGTATTGGGAACATCTCCCAACGATGTCATCGGGAGATGGTCCTAATACACAGTGGGGATGTGCTGTGGGATGCTGTGGGGCGGCCCCTTGTGGGGAGGAGACGTGAACTCCAACAATAAACATTTCTCTTCCTTCCCTAGTACCAAACATCGCCTATATCCATGGTTTTTAAAACCGACCCGGTGACCAAACCGATCAGGGGTCCGATTACCGAGTCGATCGTTTGACCCGAACGGTTGGCCCGTTCTGACAAAAAAAAATAAAAAATTGAAAAAAATTAAAAATTTGAAAAATGGTCAAAGCCATTCAAATGGTTTGAACGGTTAACCGGCCGGTTCAGCAGTTTGCTGACCAAAATCAATGGTTTTGGGGAAAAACGGAACCGGTCAGGCCCAGTTTTTCCGATCTGGTCCGGTTTTGAAAGCCATGCCTATGTCTTTTCAAGCATTAGGTAGCAAATATCTCCGTCCTGACCTAATCCACACATCGTCATAGACTGATACACAAGGTGTTGAATTTGAGGTCTATGAAAATCAACAATTCTCACTTAGGCTATGTTTGGTTTAAAGGAAAAAGTAGGGAAAGGAATGGAAAGGTAGGAAAACTTTTACAAACCTCGTATAGGTTTCTCTACCTTTCCCTGCCTTTTTTTCTCCAAACCAAACATAACATTAGGGAGAAAGTGTGACATTATTCAAGAAATGCCAAGAGAAAATGCCATCTTTGAGATGCAACAGGGTTCATTGAGTCCTATAATGACACAAATAGCTGCAGGGAGTTGGAATTACATCTCTCATTGTCACAGATATCATTTTTTTCATGCAAAGAAAAGCCAAGAAAGTCATACAAGAAAACTTGGATGACCTCCAATACAACACAATTGCAATATTAGCCAAGTAAATCATAAATAGAATAAAACTGAAAACACAAATGTTTTTCATTAAAACCGATCTTGTAAGTAGGGGTGTTAATGGACCAGTTTTGGATTGGACCCGTCCAAACCAAAATCAATTTGAACAGACTAGATGGACCAATAAGAAATTGAATTGGACCAGTCCAAACTTAATAGTCTAAAGTATTTATTGAATTGGATTGGACCTGATCCATTCATAATAAATTTATTTTGGATTGGGTCGAATTGAGAAAATTTCTAGTCCATTGATAGAAGATAAGAATATAGGTGTCAACGGACTAGGTTTGGTTAGAATCAATCTAATCCAAACATTGAATTGGACTGGTCTAAAATGATCCAAAATATTCATTGGATTGGATTGGACCTGAACTGACACTGGACTAGATCTTGGACCAAATCCAATCCAACTGACACCCCTATTTGTAAGTTCAGTTCTTTGAGTTATCCCTACAAACAAAGGCTAATAGTCGAAAAATAGTAAGCCAAATATGAATGCACTGGAACCCACTTGCATTGCTTTCCTTAGTTATTACTGTTCATGGAGCCAATTGGACTACATTAAAAACCAGAAACATGCTTGATGATTGAAATATTTCAACAAGTAGGTATTATATATAAAGGAACTTAATTTTTTATTGCAATCAGAATTCAATTACAGAATACCCAACTATTGATTCTTTAATATAAAGGCAAAAATTTGACAAGGTTGGGCCCAGCTAAAAGAAAGACACTAATAGTGAAGAAGTCACAAAAGATCCTAAAAATCAAAAAATCAATTGGAATACCCTTAAAATGGCCCATTATCCAAAGTTTCAACTATTTTGGGTCTGGTTTAGGCCCATGCAATCATCTTACAATGGACTCCACTGGATACATCGGATTAAATGAAAGGAGAAATCACTCTATTAGACATGGTGTGATATCTCCCCATATTGTTATAGGGATATGCCCTTACTACAACTTATATACTGAACAGAGTGCCTTCCAAGTCTATTTCTACCACACTCCATGAGATGTGGTTTGGTAGGAAACCAAGTCTTAATCACATTAAGAATTAAGAATGCCTGACTTTTGTAGAGAAACTTAAGACAGACAAGTTGGAAGCAAGAGCTGACAAGTGTAGGTTCATAGGATATCCTTAGGGGTGGCCACGAGCCAAGCCTTTCACGAGTTATTCAAGCTCGGCTCGACTCAATTTAAATCAAGTTTCGAGCCAAATTCGAGCCCGATATATAGTCTCATTTGCTAATCAAGCCGAGCTCGAGCCTATTGAAGCATGACTTATGAGGATTGTGTGCCTAGTATTAAATAAATAATTTTTATTATATACATACATACATACATACATACATACATACATACATACATACATACATACATACATACATACATACATACATACATACATACATACATACATACANATACATACATACATACATACATACATACATACATACATACATACATACATACATACATACATGCATACATACATACATATATATAAATATATAATACATAATTTATTATATATATAATAATATTTTTATTTTTTATGTATAATAGTAAATAATTTTTATAATTCTAAATTTTTTCTGAAAAATTAAAAAAATTAATTTTATACATATAATTTTTAATTTTTAATTTTTAAAAAAATCTTGGCTTATAGTCGAGTTCAAGCTCAAGTCTCTAACTCGAATTGAGCTCGAGCCTGATACTATTCTTGTGAGCCGAGCTCGAATAGCCAAGTATTTGGCTCGACTCGGCTCAAATCCACCCCTAGATATCCCAAAGGGTCATTGGAATCTTACTTCTATTCTCTATTGACCACAAAGTCTTAGTGAGTAGACATGTTTTTCTTAAGAAAGAGTTTATTAAGGAAGGTGGCGTGGGGAGGGAAGTTCATCTTGAGGAATTTTTTGATGAGCTTCAAAACGTACAACATCAACAACAAGACACTATTTTAGTAGACCATGTACACATAGTACCCCTGCATAGATTTAGTAGAGTTTCTCACCCTTTGAAGATATTCGGTTTCATCCATGAGGGTGTAGAAGAAAGTTTTCGTCTAGGAGAAAGTGATCATGGAGATGATCCTACTAGCTATCAAGAAGTGATGTTAAACATTGATGCGGGAAAGTGGCTTAAAGCCATGAAATCTGAGATAGACTATGTGTACTCTAAGGTCTTGTTTGGCGCATCTTTCTGTGTGGGCTATCGTCTGTTTAGAAGTATGGCAGCCTGCATTTTGGTCTTTTCCTATTTGGTTGGTAAAAGATTTAGCCACCAAAAGATGTTGCCCCGAAAAGACGTGCAAAGGCTGTTTTGGGTTATTTTCAAGAAGCTCCAAATGGAGCTTTTCAACTTTTTTCATCATGTCTTCGCCCAAAAATTAAGACACACAAGAAGATGTGCCTTAACCAAATGGTTTTCAGGCTGCTAAGATCTTAATGCAAAATCTCGCATCGTCTTTCAGCTGTTAGGCTACCAAAAGATCTTTCTAAAAAGACTTGTCAAACGACACCTAAGTATGGGATCTTGCCGACGACCCTCCACAAGGAAGAGTTCATATGGATGCAAATGGGTTTTCGAGAGAAAGATCAACTTAGATGGAAAGGTAGAGACATATAAATCAAGTCTAGTTGTGAGAGGGTATCATTAGAGACAAGGGGTTGACTATGAAAAAACCTTTTCACCAATAGCCATGCGAAAATCTTTTAGGATTTTACTTGCAACAGTTGTATGCCACAATTATAAGATTTGGCAAATGAATGTGAAGACCGCTTTTCTTAATGGTTACATTGAGGAAGATATTTATATGAAGCAAGCAGAAGACTTCACATCCAATAACCAAAGTCATAAAGCATGCAAGCTTAAGAAATTCATTTATGGATTGAAGTAAGCATCCCATAGTTGGAACATCCATTTTGATGATATAATAAAACGTTTGGCTTCACCAGAAACATGGATGAGCCATGTGTGTGTAAAAGATGATTAGTGGGAGTGTTGTTTTCTTCCTTATATTGTGCGTGGTTGACATATTGCTAATAGGTGACAAACATACTACTATAGGGGCATTTTGGTTAATTCATTGTTCATCAGGCCCTATTATCCTCTATTGTGTTAGTTGTTACCCGTTGTAGGCTTGCATGTTCATCTTAGTCAATTTGTTATTATAAGGGTTAATTATTATAGAAGTGTATTTTGGTCAAATTAGTTTTTTTTAGGGTCCACAATTATGATGAAAGCATTGATATTTGATGTTGTATACTTTGAAGGGTATTTTGGGTAATATATTTTTAATGGCTATTTTATGTCAATTGTAGGGGCATTTTGGCCAATTAATTATATAGGGACATTTTGGTATACTCATTGTTCATTAGGCCTTATTGGATCCTATGGTGCTAGTTGTTGCACCTTATATGTTGATTTTGGTCAATTTGTAATTGTCGGTTTAGTTTAGTCAATTTAGTAATGAAAGAATATTTTAGGCACTTTCATTTTTCGTGGAGTTCACAATTATAAATTTACGATGACATTAACAAATGGAGAAGTTCTACTAGTGGTAATAATTGGTTTATAACATAAGTGCATTGTTTTATGATATAGTATTAGTAAATGAGGGCAATATTGACATTAACATAAGGACTTTTCTTACTAACTTGAAAATGTGTGCGTGATGATGATAGTAATAATATGGTTTCGAAATTTTCTACAATTTTTAATATTTCTGTGTATAAAAATATAATTCTCATTTATCATATTTACTTTTTGTTTAATATGATGAATATATAATATTAAATATTTATCCAAATGTTTTCTACAAGTTTTTTGCATTTTTTTGTGTTTTATTTATTTTTTAATTTTATTAGTTAATTATGACATTAAAGGTTGGCACATTTGATTTCAAAAGTTAAATTGTTTATCTACCACCAAACATGAAAACAATTTCACTTTTGAGTTAGTTTTATGTTTTGTGTTGCATTTTTATTATCAACAAAAACAAGTCTTGCTTATCATATTTATTTTTCTTTAACATGATTAATATAAAATGTTAGAAATGTACCCAAATTTTTTGTATTTATGTTTAATATGATGACTACAAAATATAAGAGATGTGCCTAAATGTTTTCTAAAAAGCATTTGCATTTTTCATAATTCCTTTTGTGTTTTTTATCTTTTTCAAATTTTATTATTTAAATATGATATTAAGGATTGATACATTTGACCCAAAATGTTAAACTGTTGATCCACCACCAGTAAATAAGAAAACGATTTCATTTTTGGGACAACTTTAAATTTTGTCTTCATTTCCATCATCAATGAAAACAATTCTTGGTTATTACATTTATTTTCCTTAATATAATTAACATAAAAGATTAGTACTTTTATATATATTTTTTTAATTTTTATTATTTAATTCTAACATCACGTGTTGACATATTTGACCTAAAAGGTTAAACTATTAACTTGCCACCAAAGAAGAAAACAATTTCATTTTTGGGGTTGATTTTAAATTTTGTATTCCATTTCTAACATCAATAAAACCAATTATTGTTTATCACAGTTATTTTTCTTTAATATGATTAATATAAAATATTATAGATGTGCCTATTTTTCTAGATTTCTTTTATATTTTATGAAGTATGATATAAATTCAATACTTCTATTTAAATTATGTGCCCATTTTTCTATATTTCTATTGTTAAAAGTATTATGTGTAACTTTAATTAATAGAATTTATTGATGAGAAAAAATAGATTAAATATAGAATTAAATGAGAGAGAATAGAAATAATATCTTAAATATAAGATTTAATGAGAGGGAAATGAATGAAGTGAAAAGTAGTTGTTCAAATTATATTTCCTACCCTCACAATTAGAGAGTGACCAAATTTCAGAATAGGGATATTTTAGTCAAGAATTGGATCCGATAAAAGATAATTGGAGTTAAGTATTTGAGAGGGGCTTTTTTTTTTGGTTAAATTCAGCAATCATTCATTAGCTAGAATCAAAAGATAGTAGATTACAAAACCACATCGGCCATGGGGCCAAAATGAGACATGATCTTTGCTGGTCTCTAGCACATAAAGCTAAATGGTGGGCCACTTGGTTAACAGTTTGATACACATAATTAAACTGGACCTTTTCTAATTGGCCCCGAATTTGGAGAATGTCTGAGAGTAGGGGTGTCAATTGGACTAGATGCAGTCCAATCCGATCCAGTCCAATGTAAGTCCATTACAAATGGACTAGGTCCAATCCAATCCAATGAATATTTTAGACTATTTTGGACCGGTCTAATTCAATTTCTAAACCGTCCTATCTGTTTTAATTTAGATTGGTTTCAATCTAAACCGGTCCATTGACACCTACATTCTTATCTTATATGAATGGACTGGATATTGGCTTAATCCAATTGAATCTAATATAAATATTACGGACAGACCAGGTCCAGTCCAATCTAATAAATATTTTGAATCAAATTGATCCAATCCAATATATCTTATTGGTCCATCCAAACCATCCAAATTGATTTTGGACTGGACGGGTTAAAGGGGTCCAGTCCAAATTAAACTGATTCATTGACACCCTTATCTTTATCTGAGAGGATGTGGTAATCCGGATTAAAGGGGTTAGGACTGTGTTGTCTCAAGTCCTTTGAAACTCATTGCTTCTGCCGCATACACTGAGGTGGATCGAGCGAAGGAGAATTTTTCCGTAATGGGGTGAGAGTTGTGATCACGAATTACACACCCCAAGCTTGTTGCTCCAATTTCCCAAGGAAATGAATCCCGCATCGATCAGTGTTGACTTGAACCCAGCCAACAAGGGAGGGAGCAACCGAATGTTTGGCCGAGAGGCCTTTGTGGCTTCCGGTGGAATCTTTGATAAGAAAACTCTTTCCCAAAGGGTCCAGAGTTCAACGCCATGAGAGAAGCTACGTACTTTCCTCTCTTCAATCCTAACATCTGTTGCTTATTCAGTCTAGCCAAGCATCCAATCCTGACAGTTTAATATCAGGATTGGAGACTAACTGTCTGAATCCTGACACAAGTAACAAATTAAACTGTCTGAATCCTGAAGTACCTCCCTTTGAGGGCTTTTACCGTGAGCCAATGGGGATTGGAGACTAACTGCCAAGCTAATTTTGCTAGCAGAATCTCCTTGCGGCCACATTTGCATCCAAACCCCTCAGCACCTCTTGTTTGTTTCGGCCAATGTCCTGAGGGAGACCAAGATATTTGTGGGCTCTAGCTACTGTTGCAAATCTGAGTTTTCTGGAAATTAGTCTCTTGAATCTTGTAAGGGTATTCTTGCTGAAGAAAACTCGTGGTTTTTGGAGGTTAATCGTTTTGTGTCGATGAGTTGGTAAACAACTGAAGTAGCTCCTTCATAGGTACGCATTGAGCGAGGTTTGCCTTAATCAGTGAGCACTAGACCTTCATGGCTCAATCTGAACCCTTGAACTCTTTGAGAGAGGAAGGCTTTCTGCCATAAGGATGACAAAGCCTGCATTGCCACAATGAATAGATATGGTGAGAGGGGGTCCCCTTGATGGAGACCCTTCATAGGGGTGATGCAACCCCAAGGTAAGCCATTTAAGAGGACTGAATACGAGACGGAGGAGATACATTTGGTTATCTGCTCTATCCATCGAGGAGGCGAAACCCATCTTTGGAAGCACCGCTTGCAAGAAGGTCCATTCAAGCCAGTCATATGCTTTGTTCATGTCAATTTTGAGTACCATTGTGTACGTTTTGCCCCTATTCTTCTTCCTAAGGTGGGTAAAAGTTTCTTGAGCTAATAAGACATTGTGCTTCAGCCTGGAATGAGCAAATTGAATGGGGTGAAAGGCAGTGGTTCGAATTGCATCTCCTACCATCACAATTAAAGAGGGACCAAATTCAAAAATACGAGTATTTTAATAAAAACAGGATTGAGTGTAAGATAATGGGAGTTAATATCTTAAATGTAATATTTAATTGAAGGAAAATTAAAAGAGGTGAAAAATAATAATTCAAATTGCATTTTTTTCCCTCACAATTAGAGATGAACCAAATTTAAAATAAACATATTTTGATTAATTAAAATTTAAACATTATAGTTCGATACTTTTTATAATAGTATAGATATAGATATGTTTTACCACACTTGATTCTAGTTAAGGAGAACTGATAAATGATCTTCATCATCTACAAATGACTTTTTAAAGAGAACTTTGTAAATTGGACTGTTTTTAAAAGTGAAATAAGCTACCTAACCTTACTGCCAAACCCAGCCTTATGCTCTAACTTTAGTTTTAGTAACTCTTTGTTTTAACACAAAATTAGAAGGCAAAGAGGACTTCTTTATTTTGTATTTGTGGTACTTAACTACTAAATACCTTGATGGGTTTATTATCTGTGAATTTCTCAGGACCTGGGTGAGTTGTTGTTACAACACCATGTGAATACAGCTAATACAGCTATATCCATAGGTTGATTTAGAAAAGAAACTAAACTTTACAGCTCAGCTCCATCAAATCCTGTTCCACCACTCACTCCATTACGTTCAGTGCCATATTCATTGTTATGGCCCTTAAATCATTTCCCACTACTGTCCTTTTTTCTTTTCATCTGCCCCTAATTTCTTTTGACCATTTACAAAATCATCGCTTTACCCGCGCTACCAAGTACTAATAACGTCCTTGCCCCAGTGTTCTGCCCTTTTCCAGATGGTGGATTTCAATAATCGTGTAAAATTGGGAAGGTAGAGGGACCAAATAATAAAGTTTTTATTATACAATATTTACCAAACACTACATATAAAGGGTGTTGAGGTTTTGAATATTTGGGATGATAGAAGGCATCCCAAATAAAAAAATTAGGTGAATAGGTATACACACAATGCCCGATTTTTAGTATCGTAGATATTGATATTTTGATCTTACCCCTTCTACCCAATCAACGATCAATTCTTTTAGGGTCTGTTTGGTTTGTGTTGGAATTGGAATCAGAACCAAAATCTCTTACAATCTGAATTGGAATGACATATTCCCTACTTGTTTGGTTTAAATGGGAATTGGAATTGAATTCTAATTGACGTTGTTTGATTCACTTGGAAGTTGGAATCCAAACTAACTAGGATTTTTATTTTGACTCTTTAGATTGTCTAGATGTAGAGAATTACAGCTTCGTTTCCAACTTTCCTTGTGTTGTTCATAGCCTAGAGAGACACTTTTGTCACTCAAACAAGTAGATAGAGCAACTTTCTAATTTTTTATATATGATTCATGTAATAAGGTTTTAAAATCTTTGCAATTTTTAATTCTACAGCAATTTAATTTTTATATAAATGGTATGTTTTTATCGAAATAATTGCTTTAAATTCATTTAATTGGAATTAGATGTGGTGAATGTTTGATAAAAAACAATGGAAAGGAAAATATTCTTTTTTAATTGAAGTTGATCTATCTTGGTGGTTGAGGACTGCAATAATAAGTTCACCTCATAATCTATGCCAGTGGTCATGATCACTAGTATAAGCTAAAATTAGATAGCATTTAACAATTTTACTACCGTTCAAGTCTATTTATGTTAGCAGCCATTATCATCGATGACGCCCATTAAAAAAATGATCATCGATGAGATTTGGATATCAACAACTGCATTGAGTCATGTTTGTTAGAGTAGTTGTGCACTAGTAGTTTGATAGATTATGCCAGTTGACATTGTTTGTTAGTAAAAAACTTTTTTTTTTGTACTTGTTAGTATCCAATTTTTGTTCGGTCCCTTCATCCTACTTCTTCATATCCTCCTTTTAGACCCCAAAACTTAAAATCGCAAATAAATTAAATTGAAACTTTACAAAGCAAAAATTCCTCTTTTGACACAATCCACAAAACAAATGAAAACCTTGAAATCAATATCGACATCCAATCAAATATGGCCTACAGACTAAGGAAACTATAAATTAGCCACACAACCACCATTTGTCATGCCAACTTCCTTTCTAATGGCCCTAATCCAATGCATCCATCGCCTCCAGATCATTAGGATACAATTAATTAGCGAATCCCACTATAAGTCTACAATGATCAACCTTGAAAGCGTCAAAATTCCATTCCAACGGCCCTGATTTAGAAACCTAAATTAACCATTTCTCTTTTAGATCAGAACCATCCACTTGACTCCTCACCATAATCCGTGCCTATCCGCCAAATTTCATTCTAAAACTCCCCTGTTTGACCCACCATCAAGCTTAGATCCTATTTAAACAAATTTCACCAATTAAAACTTATCATCCACCATCTCAGTTTCCTTTGACTAATCAGACCTCACCACTATGTTTAGAGACCCAAAAAATCCCCAAAACATCAAATTTTATAACCAAAATCCTCCATTTGACCGTTAAAAAAGTGAGATTCAATTTTGAACCGTCTCATTAATTGATAAGCCATTGATCCAAACCAAATCTATCAACTCACACCTCCAATAAAAAATCCATCATTTCCATCAGATAAAAGACATTCAAAAATGCCTATCAACCAAATTTCATCCCAAAATTCCCCCATTTGACCCTTCATCAAATAAATATTTTATTTCAGCAAATCTCGTTGATATGAACTTGTAAACCATAGATCTCCATCATCCCGACCCTATTTGGCCAATCATACCTCACAACTATGTTCAGAGACCTAAAAAGCCCCAGCACGTCAAATTTCCCAAATACAAGACTGTCATGACAGGTACACCCCAAGCTCCCATTAGACACAAAAAAAAACCTATAAAAACCACTCTCAAATCAAAGAAAATGTTTCACTAAATAGGAAAGCTTGATTGGGCATCTATTTCTTTAAAGAGTCTTTGCTTATTTACGTAAAAATTTTCTCTTGAATCATACACTATAGCTGAATGAATTCAGTCCTGTCCCCCGAGCTCTATAAATATTGATCCCATGGAGAATGAAGCCACTATCAAAGCAAGTAAATGATTTTTTTAGATCTGAAAATGATGATACATTTCTTCTAAAAATGGGTGTCGACCATTTCTTTGAATCGGCCATGAGCTTTTCAGAACTCACAATAGTGCTAAAATGAGATTCTCATTCCTAGGGGGAGGGCAGGATGGGCATTCCCTCAAATGGGGGAATGCCATTCCACTAGGATTGGAAATCAGATTTTGATTCCACCCCCAACTAAATAACTGGAATTGGAATTCCACACCCCTATTCTCACAAACTAAAAAGACTCTTAGACTAGAAGGAACCTATGAAGTGCATGGATGGGTGTTGAAAATACCCTCTTATTCTATGGTGGTATTTACATGTGTGTATGTGTTTTTTTACGAGGGCATAATTAATTTTAAAGAAATCTATGTATTGATTGGTGACTAAAAGGGTCAATAATTTTAAAATGACTTTACTTAAACCATTGACTTTAGGTATATTTCTATAACCATAATCATAATAAATTAAAAAAAAAAAGATAAAATTTTGGTAATCATGTTGCTTAAGTAGCTAACACAAGAAGGGGGTGAATTAGGTTCTACAAAATTTTTTCAACTTAATGCCTCATGAAATATGATTGAAATGCAATAGTGATAGAGAGAAAAAAATATGGTGTATAGTATGTATAAGGATTGTAAGATTGAGTACAAAAGATAAAATAAATATCAAGAGTAACAAAAGACACACAGGATTTATAAAGGTTTGGCAAAATTAGGACTACATCCTCTCCCCAGGCACACTACTTGTGAATTTTCATTAAACTAGCTAGACTTTCAATCACCATCAAAACCTTTACACCAGTTGGATTTTCGGAACCAATAAGACCTTTCACTAGATAGATTTCCAACTGCTATCCCAACCTTGCAATGTTCAATCTCAAAACACTAAACAATATTTAGCCAAAAAGCAACTAATTAATCAAATACAATAAGAATACACACACACACACACACACACAAAAGGAGGACAAATAGGCTATAGCACTTGAAGATATTCAAGTTTCTTACGAGATTCAATATAGCATAAATGGCTATTTCACTTTTCTCACAAAGATGAAACTCTATGTAGCTTAAAATCCATTCGCACTCTCTACACTCTTTCTATTTGTTCTCTTATCTCTTTTAAAACTTTTGCTCAATTAACTTCCATTTTCCTTTTATCATTCTTCAGCTCAAAGTCATGCATATATATCAAGAATCAATCTTGGAAAGCTTGTGATCATTATAAAGCAAATGGGAATGTTGGACCTATGTGTTTTGATGATAACAAACTCATTAAGAGTAATAATGTTGTGCTAATCTTACAGTTGATCCAATTTTACTTCATTGAGCTACATGTTTTAAACAATTCACAAAGAAGAAAATGGAAGTATTGCTTGTGAGTAGTTGAACATCATTATATCTCTCTCCAAGGAAGAATGAAGCTTTAAGAAAGAAAAGGAATCAAAATGCAATGGAGCAACCAAAGAAAGCATGCTACATCAACTCGAGAAGAAGAAGAAACATTAAATCCCATGAGTCTAAGTATTTTATCTTGAGGTTCTTGATGTAATCATTTTCTAGAGATGCAACACATTGAGATCAACAAGACCAAACTTGGTTAATTAAATCAACCCTAAAGGCCAATAGTTAGGATAGGTTTGGTTCCTAAGCTTTTTTGGCCATCAAACAATATTTAAATATTGCAAATTTCTTTCAAAATCCAAGGGAAAATTCCCCAAATCATTGGACTAAAGTTTTCAAGGTTTATAAGTATTATAATTGTCATTAGTCGATTACTAGAAAACCTATAATCGAATACCCTTGACAGTTGAGAATAGTGCTAACTTATAATCGACTACCCATTTGGTATCCCTTCTATATTATTGGGAACAAGCCTAGACATTTCCTATTGTAGTTTCAAGTCTTCCCAAGAGATAAAAAATGATCACCTTCCCTTAACCTCTATAAATAAGAGGTTCTGGTTTGAAATTAAACAAGAAGAATAAGTGCTAACATTGTACTATTTTGAATCTCTTCAATTGAGTTGAGTTTATATATGTTAATTATCTCTTGAATTTGAATAGTTTGTATTTATCTGTTCTATCTGCCTGGCTAAGAGGCATTTATATTTTTCTTGAGTTATTGGTGGTGTTCAAGGTTAAAACACCAGCAAAGGTTTTGATTGGGACTTGTAAGACCAATCAAGGTTTGGTAGAAACTTGCAAAATCTACCAGTTTAGGTTGGGTAGGCACCTACTAGTTTTCCTAAGGTATTATAGGCACGCAAAAGTCTTGCTAGTGCTTGAGAAGACCAACTGGATTTATTAAAACTCCCAAGAGGATTGCATGAGGAGAGGACATAGGTTAGGGTTGGCTGAACCTCTATAAAAATCCTATGTGCATTGTATGTCTTATTTTCTTTTTGCTTCATTTTGTTCTTGCTTTAAGTCTCAATAGTTATTTACTTTATCTTGCTAACTAACATTCTACTAATGACACTAACTTGAAAGCAATTATTTCACTTTCCCTGTTCATTTACAGTTCTCTAACTGCTTTACATTTGTACAACGAACATAGTTGCAACAATCATTTTACTAATCCATTTATATTTGCTAGCTGCAATATTTCATCACTTACATTTATTTCTAGCTGCAATATTTCATCACTTACATTTATTTTCTAAGTTATTTGATTTACTTGTTTACACTCCTAGTTAACTACATTATATTTGAAGTGTTCTTAAGTAGTTATTTAGCTTATTTGTTAAATCCTTTTATATAACTACTTGAATCATATATCGCATACACATTAAGCCTTCTATTTTACAACATTTAGTTACATTCATCCAAAGAAGGCTTAGATTTGGTTTTTGGGGAAAGCTTTTAAGTTATACCCAATTCACTCCCCTTTTGGATAAGGCCATTTAGTCCAACAAGGGATTAAACTACTTGCTTTCAATGATGTTGAAGGCTTATCAAAAGACAAAAAGTCATTGAGCCTTCAAATAATTGAAGATCAAAATTTTCTTTATAAAGTAATTCACTATCATAACTAAGTAGTCAATTACTACTCACAAAAAAGAATATTTCTTCTTTGGCAGTCAAATACTATCTCTTGGTAGTTGATTACTACTTGTGACTTAATCTTGATTGTCGTACTTGGTTGACTATTGTCTATTGGATAGTCAATTACTGATTAAAACCAGTGTGACACAACTATCATAAGTAGTCAACTACTAGTTAACACCATGTAAGCAACTCCTTATGGGCAGTCAACTATTGAGTATATCCTAACCTTAGAACATCAAGTAACTCCTATGGTCTATGAGTCAACTCCTTAAGCTTTCCAAACTTAGATTTTTCATAGTTAAATCTAATATTGAGTCTAGGAAAAGTTTAAGAAAAGAACCTTTTTCTAACTTAACTGTTGGTCTTTAAGGTTGTGGTAAAACTAAGGTAGGTTTGAGTTTAGCCCATCTTGTCATCTAATTTATATTAAGTCCTTATAAAAGTAAAACACTATGTAAAACTCTTGAACTTGATTTCTCCTTTTCCTTATTCTAGTCAATGAGAGTATATTTGCATTCCTTGAATGGGATTTAGTCCTTTTGAGGGAATTATCTAATATAAATACACACTTGTATTCTTAGAGCATTCATTCCTTGAATGGGCATTAATATTCTCAATGAGTTTGTTATCATCAATACATAGGGTCAACAAATCCATTAATTATACCTAAATCCAAAAATAATTTTTTAATATTTGGATGCAAATATTAATCATCAGATTTAGATCAAACTTGGATTAGATATCGATATAGAATAAAATGAATAAATCAAACTAAAATTGTTAATAAAATAAACTAATATATCATAAATTAAATAAAGAATTCAATTGAATGAGATTTAAACTTACAATTCTTCATCCATTGAAAAAATAAAAGAATTTATCATTCTTAAGATATACAACATTCAAACTAATCTTACTGATAAATAAATATTAATTTTAGTTTGTGTAGATGAAAGTACAAATATAAATGTTTAAAAATTTGTTGGATTGTTCTGAGTTTTACAACTCTTTAATTAGTGAACATACAACATCCAAACTAACTTTATTGACAAATAGATATTAACCTCATGTGGACATAAATACAAATGTAAATGTTCAAATGTCATCAAATTGTATAAACTAGATTAGAGTAATTTTTTTTACAAGTACAAATGCCCCATGCACATTGGTGACACAATTACTATTAATAAGAAAAATGGGACACACCCTTTTCATTTGCATCTATATTTGTTTGTGTGAATTCAAATTTAAATCCTATCCTATCCAATTGAGGTGGTCCAAATTCAATCCATTTATGATCAAAGGCAAGTATTGGCATTTCATAGTATAGATAAATTAATGTGCTGCTTACACAATTACTATTAATGCATGCACATTTCCATCAAATGTTAGATTCTATGATGGGCTTTGCACAAGAAACAATTTATCTAACTACATTTGGCCCAAATCTAAACAACCCAAAATGCCATAAAAGGCTTCAACAAATATTCAAAGTAAACAAGTAATAAGGCGGCAATAGTTTTCTAAACTTATAATTGTTATAGAGAATGGTCGTAGTTGTTGTTTTGAAGGGTGTTGTTAGTACTTTGGATGAAAATCTTGTTCACGTATAATAGCACCATAAAACCAATTAGCATATAAAGAAAGAGAAAAGAAATGTTTCCTAAATGCACTAGTTGTTTGTGATTTTAATATGGTATTCACATTTGTCTATATAGGTTGGGAAGGAAAAATACATGATGCTAGGGTTTTGTATGAGGTTACACACATCCCTAATGATAACTTCCCATTTCCCTTGCTGGTGAGAATTACAATCAACACATATTGATTTTACACACAATAATTTTTCTGAAAAATATTTTTATTGGTACAAATAAGTACTCTTTATGTGATTTTGCAAACATACACACATGAGATACTTTATGCCACCATATCAAAATTGACAAGTATTAGGAATTGAACTTCCAACATGCTTGTTCCAAAACTAAGGAAGAACACTTCAACAAGGCACATGCAAAATTGAGAAATGTGATTGATAGGGCATTTGGAGTTTTAAAAGCTTATCAATCCTAAAAAGGATGGCACCTTTTAATCTTCATGTCAATATTATCAACCTAATTTGCAGGTGTAAGATAAAATGTAGGGGAGTCTAAGATAAAAGAAAATGAATATGGGGAAAGTTCTCAAACACAAATTGACCCACAATTAATGACTCAACTGCATAAGGAGATTTCCTAGGAATTAGTGAATAGGACCATGCATTAAACTACTTGTTTGTTTATGATGAATGGTTCTCATTTTGGTAATGCACTTAAACCATTTTACAAATTTGCTTGTTTATTTATGTTGTAATATTTAGTATGGAAACTAGCATGATTAGGTATGTGAACAAGTTCACTCTTATGTGGGGACCATTAAATGGTTGTTAAGCAATTTTCTATCATGTGTAAGGGTGTAATCAAGCCGAGATGAGCCAAACTTTTGACATGTCTTGGCTCAACTCAACTAAAATACTACTAGGTTCAAGTTTGGGGTCGAATTTGGCTTGAAATAATTTTATAATATATATTATGAAATATACTTTTATATTCTATATATATATATATATATAAATCCAAACTTGTGAGCTTTCAAGTTGATCTTTTTATTAGTCGAGCCCGAGTTCAAATAACTAATCAAGTTTACCTCAAGATTTGAACTCAATTAGAATTTATTTTGAGCCTGAACTATTTGATTAAAGCTTGATTTGATTGCACCACTAATCATGTGTGCATGAAGGTCAGGTTATAGGGAACTTCACATGGTTGGGACTAATGAAAATGCACAAAGAGCTTCCTTACATTGTCCGATGTAGGACTAGCACACCCACTCATTTTATTGGGTTAATGAACCCATGACAAACCTAACTATGAATCTCAAAGAGTTCAACCAACTCACTTCATGGCTTATTGAAAACTAGAATGTAACAACTACTTGAGGAAGAGATGGCAATTAGATATTACATGCATCTCTTCTATGTAATGTAGTCTAGTTAGAGGTGTAATGTGGGTCGTGTTGGGTCGACACACAAGTTGGCATGGATTTTTTAAGGAAAATGAAAAATTAAAATAAATTAAGAAGATAGACAACAAATTGAAAATGAAATCTTAACATTTTATTCCATTTGAATTTTGATGTATATAGTTGTTTATATATGAAATAGTAAAATGAAAGTAATTAAAAAATGTAAAGACAACGAAAAGGCTTACCAAATGATCTACTATAATTGATGCAGTTAATATAATGCAATTGAACAATAAATATAAACAATTGTAGAAATGTAAATATAAAGCAATTAATATAAATGCTAGTGAAATTAGTAAGGTTAGTAAAGTTAGTAGCTCAATAACTAAACCAAAAAAATTTGTATATTGCATATCTAAATAAGATAAAACAAAATAAATTACAATGATTACAAGATAATCAGATTTTCAAATTTAAGTAGTTAGAGAAAAGTTAGTAGATGTTGGTAGCATAATAACTACAAAAACTTGAGAAGCAAAGAAAGATAAAACAATAAAAGCATAGAAACAAGGCATACAAGATTTTATTGAGATTTGACAAAAAACACTGCCTATGTCCTCTACCTTTGACCACCTCTAAGGATTTTCACTAACCAATTAGACTTCCAGGCACCAATAAAAGCCTTATAACCCATAGGACTTCCAGGTGCTTGCAATACCTAACTAGTTGAACTTATGGGTACCAACAAGAGTTAAACTAATAGAATTTGCGGGTGTTTACCAAAATTGTGATTGGGCTTTCGGGTGCCAATCAAACCTTGATGATGTTCAAACTAGAATACTAACTTGCACTCAGATATTACAAATGAAGTACAATGGTAAGTTACAACAAGAGACCCTCTAAAGCATATACAACATTTAGTTACAAGAGTTTTCTCTCACAACGCTCAGCTCAGTGAAGAGACCCGCAATAGATGGGTAAGATTGTATAAGCTCAAAATCTTTTCAACTTTTCTCACCTCTGAAAATCTTAAAAATATCTTCAACAAAAGTGACTTTTGCTAACTTTTTTTTACAAATAACTATACAACATATAAAATGATAGCTCAGGTTGTTTTTCTCTTGTTTTGAATTAAGCTAGAAACTTCTATTTATAGAGGTTTTGAGAGCAAATGATTGTTTTTTAGCCGTTAGAGGGATATTATAATCTTTTGTAATCTTTCAAAATGATTCCAACATGTTATAAAGGCTTACAAAACATAGTAGTCATTTAAGCCTTTAAGCAATAAAATTCATCAAAGGGAGGAATCTTTTTTTTCTTTCCAGGTCACCAAAGTCCTCTAAATTAATTGATTGAAATATATTCTACTCTTCAAAGTGTAAGCAAAACTATGTCTTAGCTGTCACAGGTAGTTGATTATGTTTTATAGTGTGGCATTTTCATGCCTCGACTATTGCAGGTAATTTAATCAACTATGCCTTTTGGGGTAATCAACTAATGATAGTTCAACACTTAGAACACCTTGAAAATATTTCTCAAGAGGTTTGAAAATTCTTTAATAACTTTCAATATGATTATTTAAGATCATAAAGTATATTTAAGTTCAAGAAAGCCTAGAAGTCAAATTTATTATAACCATTGGTCTCTAAGAATGACTTAAACTAAGTTAGGTTTTGTTGAGAATCAAAATAAGTGCATCCATACAACTAATTACACCAAGAACCTAAACATATCACCCATTGAACCGAAGCTTGAAGTAGATTTCTCCTCATTGAAATGTAGTAACATAAGTTCACTTTGAGTAGCTCTAAAGCCTTTGGCATTCTTTTGCAACTTTTGCATTCTTGGAATTTCTTAAAACATCTTCATTAGAGAGATAGATATTGGTGTAGAGATTATATATGAAAGCTCAAACAACTAAATCAAGCAATTCTTCCATATCTTCTTCATTAGTAGTAAACTTAATAAATTTGAGCTTAGAAAAGCTTACTTAGACTAGCTACATACTTAACACACCATTAATACTCAATGAGTTTGTTATTATTAAAATACATAGGGCCAACACTTTGCACTTGCATTATATAGGATTTTTCATAAACTATTTTATTAAAATTTTGGATGAAAATTTTCATATGTTTTTCATAATTTATGTTATTTTTATATTTTTCATATGCTTATAAATTATTTTATTGTTTTTAACATTTTAATTATTTTTAATGTTTTCTATATATATTTTTAATATTATTTTATTTTTATTAAAATTTTAGATGAAAATGTTTCTTACATATTTTGTGCCATTTTATTACATTTTAATTATGTTTAATGTTTTTATACATTTTAATACTATTTTATTAAAATTTTTTATGAAAATTTTCATATGTTTTACATATTTTATGCTATTTAATTATATTATATATGTGTTGTTTTTATAATTTATTTTATTATTTTAAATGATTTTAATGTTTTATGTTTTTTTACTATTATTTTATTGAAACTTTGGACAAAATATACAAAATAGTTCTAACTTAATTAAATTAGATTTATCAATTAATCTATTTCCAACTATAAAAATATTAACTTTCTAACGTAGGACAGAAACCGTGGTTGAGCTTGATATCGTGCAAGCTACACGTTGATAAGAAAAGACTTAGAATCCACTAGGTTGAACCTCTAGTAATGTGCCAGAAAATTAGAGAAACTCTCTAAAGAAATTGCATTTGAAAATTCACTGCTTGTAAATAAAGGCTTAGGGTCCCTTTTATAGGTCCTGAATTACAAGCTTACTCAAACTAGGAAACTAGTTCCTAACAGAAAAGGAAACAAATAAGAAAGTAGACAACTCCTACACACCTTTCTTAACTAACCTAAAAGGAAACAAACAAATAAAAACCCTACTAAGACTAGGAAACTCAAAAAAAAAAAAGAAACAAATAAGAAGGTTACGAGTGTTTTTGAAGGACTGTGCGTTTTCTTCCTTTCATTCCTTTTGAAAAGTTTCTTCCTATCCGATTGCTCCATGTATTTATTTGCAAACTACTCCACATCATTCACTTCCACTTGAAAGAAACCCGTCCCTAAGTTAATCTCTAAATAAGTTGGACCATTAGATGGAAAGTACTCATATAAATCAACAACATTGAAGGTTCTAGAGATATTCATGTCCTTAGGAAGATCAAACATAAGTATTTTCATTGATTTTCCTTAAGATCCGATAGTGACTATACTTCTTTGGCTTTAATTTGCTGTAAGCACCAATAAGAAACTAATCCTTATGCAAGAACACCATCACCTAGTCTTCAACATCAAATACCTTCTCTTGTCGTCGCTTGTCAACTACTACCTTGTACTTGGTGTTAGACTCTTCTAGCTTTTGTTTCACCTCCACTATAGTAGCTTTCTGATGTTCATCCATGGCTTTAGCTATGAAACCTGTACCAAAAACATTAGGCAACTTTACCAGATCTAGAACATGCCTGGGCTCCTTTGTGTAGACGATGGAGAATAAAGATATTCCCGTTGAACTATGAACAGTGTTGTTAAATGCACATTTTGCTTGAGCCAAAGTGTTGCCTCACTGTTTAGGCTTGTCAACACAGATTCTCCTAATCAAATTACCCAAGTTCTGTTTACTACCTCAGTTTTTCCATCCGTTTGAGGATGTGTCGTGCTACTGAAATTAAGTTCAGTGTTGAACTGCTTTCATAAAGTCAACCAGAAGTGAGCTAGAAACTTATTGTCCCGATCTAAGGTGATGGGCTTAGGCACTCCATGCAGGCACACAATCTCTTAGAAGAACAATTTTTTTACAAGCACTGCATTAGTAGTCTTGTGGCAAGGAATGAAATGCACCATCTTTGAAAATCGGTTGACTACTACGAACACAAAGTCTATAGATAAATCCTTCCAAGGTTCTGACGGCATTGGTGGAGGCATGTAAAGGCCTATGTTTTGAGATTGCCCCTTTGTGACTTAATAGGTAGAACACTTTCTCACATAATTTCCAACATCCTTCTTCAGTTGAGGCCAATAATACCTTTTTTCCACACTACTGATTGTCTTGTTTCTGCCAAGATGACAATCCAAACCTCCAACATGTAACTCACAAATCATCTTGTCCCGTAAGGATGTTCTAGGGAGACACAACTTGTTTCCCTTAAATAGAAAACCATCCTATACAAGAAAATCACCCATAAGCTGTCTAGTGGGTATGTTTATCCCATATGTTGCCAAAGTCCTCATCAGTTTCATAAAACTCCTTCAAGCATTAGAACCCAACAACTTCATTACTTATAGTGATGAGTAGAGTGGAGCATCTGTTCAACGCATCAGCTACACGGTTCAAAGCTCCAGATTTATGCTTGATAACATAATGAAACTGCTCTAAAAAAGTTGGCCACCTAGCATGAATCTTGTTGAAGTGCCACTGATTTCTGAAATACTTTAGTGATTGGTGGTCTGAATAGACCATGAACTCCCACTGAATCAGATAATGTTCCCAATTCTTAAGAGCTTGAATAACTGCATACGGCTCCTATTCATATGTTGACCACTTCTGTCATGCCTCGTTTAATTTCTCACTAAGGTAGGCTACTGGTTTACCTTCCTGAGATAGAACACCACCAATTCCAACCCCACAAGCATCACACTCTAGCTCAAAGACTTTGTCAAAGTTTGGTAAAGCTAGTAACGATGTAGAAGATAACCTATCATTGATTTCAACAATGCTTCTTCCAGACTCTTTTGTCCACTCGAACTTCCCTTTATTCAAACAATTGGTGATGATGGCCACAATGTTGCTGAAGTTTCAAATGAATCTCTTATAAAAAGTGGCCAAACCATGAAAGTTGCATACCTCCATCACAATCTTTGGAGATGGCCAATCCCAAATAGCTTGGATCTTTTGATCATCCACATGTATCCCATTAGTACAAACTATATAACCAAGGAACATCAATCTATCGATCATGAAGTGGAACTTTTGCATATTGACAAAGAGCTCACTCTTCTGTAGTACCGTTAGTACTTCTCATAGATGATGTATATGCTCTCCCTCATATTTGCTATGGATCAGAATATCATCAAAATAGACCACTACAAACTTGTTGATAAAGGGTCTAAGTACCTAATTCATCAACCACATGAACGTCCTAGGAGCATTAAACAGTCTAAAGGGCATCACCAACCACTCGCATAAGCCCTCCTTAGTTTTGAATGCCATTTTCCATTCATCGCTAGGCTTGATACGGATCTGATGATATCCACTCTTCGGGTCAATTTTGGAGAACATATTATGTCCTCTCTACTGGTCCAACATATCATCGAATTGAGGGATGGGATATCTATATCAGATGGTGATCTTGTTGATGGCACGATTATCAACACACATTCTCCAGCTTCCATCCTTTTTTGGCATCAACAATGCAGGTATTGCACATGGGCTGATGCTCTCTCGAATGTGCCCCTTTTGTAGTTGCTCCTCCACTTTCTCTCTTAGGATCTCACTTTCCTTTGAACTCATCTAGTAATGCGGTAGATTTGGCAGGGTGGTACTAGGAATCAAATCAATCCGATCTGATGATAAGGGACCGGATGTGGTTCTGTTGTCAGCTGCAAGTGATCAACTAGTCCCTTAGACACATAATTCTCACAACTGCAACTGTCTATAATCAGGTCACAGACATTTTGGTTGACCAAGCACTTGGATTAGAACTGCAGAGGATTCACTGCACCACACAAGTAACTGGTTCACCTTCCTCTCCATTGACCATATCATCGAATTCACCTTCGTTCAGGTCTGTGTCATGACAATGGTTGTCTTCCTCTTGATCTTGCTCATTTACCATGTGAATAGCGCCCTTCCGTAGAGGGCAATCATTGGATCTATCGCCGTACTCACCACACTTGTAGCAAGGACCATTAGGCACTAGCTTGGCATATGGGTTATTGTTGGTCCTGCTAATAGAAGCTCCAACCTAGGGTTTTGAGCCATCCTCTACTTGAGTCCTTCTAGGTTTTGCTCCAGATAGCTGGGTTTGATTAGCAACTTGGGGGTGCTTATCCTTGAGGGTAGAAGACTTCTAGGACTCTCCTTGCATGCACTTATAATTCTTTGTTCTTCTTGTTGATTGACACATTAGCAACCTCTTCGCTCTGAGTGCCAAATTGTGGGCTTCATCAACAAACCATATAGCCTGCATCCCTAATTATCTTGTATGGTGTACCTCAAACCATTGATGTATCTGATAGTTTATTGGTCTTTTGTCTCTTTGAGATTGCAGTAGGTTTGCATCCTCAGAAACGCCTCTGTGTATTCTACCACCATTCACTTGCCCTATACACAGTTCTAAAATTGTTGGAACAAAATCTGTTCATGATCTGTAGGCAAAAATCTTCTTCTAAATAATTGCTTCATCCCGTGCCACTCTCATATAGGACACTTCCCTTGCAACACCCTATTCTCTTGATGGTGCTGCTACTAAGCTCCTTCCCCTCCTCTTAATCTGTAAGCAACAAGAGGAACTTTCCGATCATCTGCTATGGCCATGACGTCGAGGAATTTCTCTACCTCATACAACCAATCAAGAAAACCTTCAATGTCTAGGCTCCCGTTGAAAGTAGGAATCTCGGCTTTAATCTTGTATTCATCAACTCTTCATGACCTGACCGCTTCATAAGGCTCTTTAAACTCTCCATCGTTAGAATCATCCTCAACTCATTGTTGCCTACGAACAGAAGCACACCTCTATACAGGTTGATTTCTTTCACGAGCATTACCTCTATCTTCGCGTCCTCTATTGTCGAGGCTGAGACCTGTAAGTGTAGTACATATATATCTCCTCTAACAATTCGGTTGTGCGATTTAACCTTTCATTCGTTCGACATTTTTGAGCCTCCAATGCATCCCATAGAACTTCTACTCAATGTTTGTCGTTAGAGTGAGCATCTTCTCTGCAACCAGCCATCAGGATACTAAAGAGTTCTTATGAAACAGGCAAGATAACCTGCTCTAATACAAATTGACATAGGACAAAAACTATGGTTGAGCTTGATATTGTGCAAGCTACACGTTGATAAGAAAAAAGACCTAGAGTCCACTAGGTCGAAACTCTGGTAACACACTAGAAAATTAGAGAAACTCTCAAAAGAAATTGTATTTGAAAATTGACTACTTGTAAATAAAGGCTTAGGGTCCCTTTTATAAGCTCTGAATTACAAACTTACTCAAATTAGGAAACCAATTCCTAACAGAAAAGGAAACAAATAGGCAAGGAGACAACTTCTACACACATTTCCTAACTAATCTAAAAGGAAACAAACAAATAAGAACTCTACTAAGACTAGGAAACTCAAAAAAAGAAACAAATAAGAAAGTTATGAGTGTTTCCATAGGACTGTACGTTTTCATCCTTTCATTCCTTTTTGGGCAGTTTCTTCCTACCCAATTTCTCCATGTATTTATTTGCAAGGTGCTCCGCATCACTTTCATAGTTTCATAAGGTGAATAATTGCTCCAACTCAAATGCCCTGAAAAGCAAAAAAGAATTTCAATTATTTTTTAAACTTTCAGACAATAGCATATATATATATATTGACTTCTCAAATATGTCAGAATTATCAAGTACCCCACCACACCACCTTAATGAAGTGGCTCATGGAAGGGCCATGTGCTCCACATATTGGGTTGCATATCCAGGGCTATGGTTCATTCATCCCAGTCCACCAAACATATCAATCCATCACATATTGCCAGTGTTTTCGAACCGTCATTGACTTGGATGGTTGGGCCATTTAGCTCAGGAATTGTCCAAGTAACTAATTCCTTTTTAACCTAAACCCAATCCTTACCCCAAAACCATTGAATTGATTAACAACCCACTGATCCAAATAGCCAAACAGTCAATCTGTTCGACCATTCAACAGTTTGTAACCGTTTTTTAATTTATTTATTTTTATTTTTTTAAGTTGTAATGGGCTATCCGTTTGAACCAAGTGATCAAACTGTCGACCCAAAAACCAATGGCTAGAACAGTTCTAGTTCCAAGTCAGTTTTTAAAACTTAGCATATTGCTGCTACCAGCTTACAACGCCCTCCATTCATTTACATACAGGTCGTCAATGGTGGTGGGAGCTTTTTACACCCCAGTCCCCAGGTGCAACAGGCTCTAGTGATTGTTCAACAAGGTGAATTTTAGCAATTGATCTGTTCAAAATGGAATGTTTCGAGGAGACGTATTTCTTCCAATTGATCCAACACAAATTATGCATTCGAGAGTTCTTTGCCTTAATTAGAAATTAGAATGTCTCTAATCTTCAATCCTTAGTTTGATTAGTACAGTTTCTTCATTTCTTCACCGAAATTACTAAATTATGTTTGGAACTATAATAGAAAAAGGAAAGAAAATCAAGGCTTAAAAGGAAGAGAAGTGTAGACTATTCATCTTGGAATTGAAAGTTGTGTTGTTAGTTGAAAGTGAAGGGATGAGAGATCCATCCCATGGATACCCAAAGATTGCGGAATAAGGGGCGAATTTAAAAAAAAAAAAAATTTCTCTCCCTTCAACTGGGAATCGCATTCCCTATTTAGAAAATCATATTTTCAATGATCATTCTTGAACCATAAACTGAACCAGATCTGAACCAAAAAGAGTAGGAGAGAATTATACCTGATACGGAAAAATAATATCCCCCAACGAAGGTGTTCACGCCCAAGGAAGGATCCAAAGGCTGCTCCCACTGAAGATGGTGCAGTGCAGGATGGAACAGAATCAGTAGTGTTCTTCTCCAAGAACTCTGTCATTCGCAAGAAACAGCAGGATGGCACGTGAGCACAACTTCCTATCAATTCTTCCTCCAAGAACTGATGTCAAGATCAAATCTTGACTTCTCCCACAACTGGAGATTGAACTGGCAAACGGGGCGGCAAGAACAGGGAGGCAGCAAGAAGGAATTTTGCAAGGATGTTTAATTCTTCCTTCTTGATTTCAACACTCAAGAGAATCTGAATATCTCATTCATCTAAAGGCTGTCGCCCCCTCTTTCTTTTGTTAACCTAAAGGATCAGCTCCTAATCC
>NW_010729377.1:310791-337016 GCF_000365185.1 Nelumbo nucifera
TCTCCCCAGACTGATCCACTGGCTGTGAACATTCTAAACTAACACGAGTCTCATTAAGTGTCCAGTTTAAGGGTATTACACAGAAACATACCAAGGAAACATGAATCAAATATGCACTTTTATTCATTTACAATAAACTCATAAGGTACATCATTCTGATTGAAGCTAAGGGCATACAAAACTGTCTAACAGAAAGAGTAAAATACTAAAATGGTCTTTTCAGGTGGTGTTTTCCATTGCCATTTTCTGATAAAGCCGTGCCATGTTAGTCATATCAGATTTTTGAAAAAAATAGGCAAGAAATGAATTGTTATACGTTGTTTGGTTAGCTGTTTTTTTTTCAGAAAATGGTAAAAACATTTTGATGTTTTTTTTTTTTTAAATATGTCCATCCCTCAAAACCTCAATTTTTGATGTTGTTTTTTCTTTTTCAAAACGTTTTCAGATATGATGGCTGACATGGCTCCAATGTGATGCCGTTTTCTTAGAAAATGGCAATGAAACCAAACAAACCATGCATTAGAAAATGGCACATCATACTGGTGTTTAGGATCGATGCTGTTTTTTCAAAAAAAAAATGTCGCCACATAAATGCCATCCATGTCTGAAATCCGTTTTTTAGACAACTCTTGATATTTAGTTGTGTTTTTTAGAAAAATATTTTTTGAGACCACATCTTGGATATTGGGAAGAAGTTCACATCTGCACCTCACAAGGGGGGCGCCCCACAATGCCCTACAACACATCCCCACCTTGTATTGGGAACATCTAATAATGTCTCATCATCTCCTGTACTTGTTATTGGGAGATGTTCTCAATATAAGGTTGGGATGTATTATGGGGCATTGTGGGGCGCCTCCTTGTGGGCGCAGATGTGAAGTTGTGAAATCATTGGGAAGGGTGTGGTACGAGAAAACACTCTTTTTGGTGTTTTCTGGTCTTTTTACTATTATTAGCAACAATATGCTGATATGGATCTAGTTCACGTGTCAACAAAATACGTTCCAACCCTCTACCAATATAATCTTACACTGCACATCTCATACATGGTGGGTCCCACTTTTATGGTGAGACCTAGTCTCATGGTGAGATGTGCGGTGTTAGATTAAATTGGTAGAGTGTTGGAACCTGTTTATTGGCAGAAGATCTCATCTCTGCTGATATGGTATTGAAAAACACTTGTGTGGCAACAACAGCAATGGTATGAAATAGAAAAAAAAGAAAGATGTTTTTTGAAAAAAATGGCTTGCCAATACAACACTGTTTTCTTGAAAAGCGCATTTCAGAAAACAGTTTTAGTTTCAAAAGATGCTACCCATACCTGTCCACAAAATACTACCTCCACGATATAAGAGGATGAGATATTCCCCATATACGATTGTGATATGTCGTGGGTAGGAAATCCGGACTCCCCAGAATATGGCGTTGGTTCCAACTTCCGAATATCGCTAATTGCGCTGAACCAAAGGTGTTTAAGCCAGTTATTAAATTAGAGGGGCCTTTAAGAATTTGTCAGAAAACTCAGGGTAGTTTAAGTATTTATCCCTTTCAAAAATTGATACTGTGCTTATTAAGGAGTGACTGTGATCCGAGAAACCTGGTTTGGTTTTAGGACAAAGGATTCTGCCAAAAGCCAAAAGTTTTTCCGCTTTTAAAGATTTCCAGGTCATAAGATTGTGATGCAACCAGTCAACGGAAAGAAGAATTAAGAAGGCTGAGGCTGTTGTGTTCGAGCGATTCTTCCTCTCACACGAATTATTTCTGCTTTTATAAAAAAAAAACCGCGAAATTTTCTAAAAGGTACCAGATCTCTAATTATCTTGCAATTTATTTGTATTTTCATGAAAACGTTTCAATGTTAGATTTCTTCATTCAGTTGCCTTGGTAGAAAAATTTGAGTAAGAATATGAAATTTCTATGGAAATTCTAGTAAATTTGAATCGGCTCAGATGAATTTCTGACACCAGCGGCTGTTTTTTAATCGATCGGGTTCTTTTGGTGGTTTCAGTCTAATCCTTAATGCACGTCGTGAGGAATTATGACATAATTCGATGCAGAGGTTGTGTGTGGAGAAACATAGAAGAGGAAACAAATTTGATCTGGGAAGGAGACCTTATTGTCTTCATTTTGGATGCAATGTAGACGGAGAAGTGGGGAAATTTTTATTTGGAAATTAAGTGCTATTTTATTAATGTTTGCAGGTGGGTTACAAATGGCTTTTTGATCATGTGATTGCAGAGCCTAGGCCTTTTTGAATTCTAAATTTTTGTATACTAAAAAAAAAAAAAAAAGAAAGGGTAGTAGTGCCATATTCATTGTTAAATTATTATCCCTTGAATCATCTCTTACTACTTTTTCTCAAAAAAAAAAAGGAAAAAATCCTTTTTGATCTGTTCCTAGCTCTTCTACTCCCTTCAACTTGAATAGATCACTTCTTACAGATGCTATATATGGTCTTCTCTGCACATTAGCAAATCATCTTAGTCTACTTGCCCTCATTTTATCATCTATTGGGTCAGTACAGATGCTCTATTGGATTTTGGTATTTGTTTTTACTTGATCTATTGTGTTCATTTTGGAAATTTAACACTTGTCCAAAATCCAATACAAATGTTGGAAATGCTACCACCCATGGGATGAACTTGATTTCAGATCAATTGGAGTGGAAAGAGTTTTTCAATTCAATTCAGATTTGCATCAGATGACAAAACTTTATTATCAAGGATGTTAGGATTTCCTTGGACTTAATTTGTAATATTCCTATTGCTTGCCTGTCCAAATCTTGTACAAAAATTTCCTCCATTGTTTTCTTCATATTTCCTCAATATTATTTTCTGACCATCAATGTGAGGGATAGGAAAAAGAAAGGTACTGTTTACTAGCCAATTGACCATTGCGTTGAAATCTCACCTACCCAATAAAGGGTGAATTTAGAGTCTCACCACTTGCATGAGAAGTCTTTCTTTTTTCTTTCCTTTTTTTGATCAGCTAAATGAGTTATTTATTAATAATTGAAAAAAATTAACATATCTTTGCTACATAGTAGCCCATATACAGCAGAAACTAGATTGGCCACCCTAATTACCATGCCCCCTTTTACTATTACAGATTACAACATTGCCCAAAATAGAGTGGATCTGTCCACTCCTTGTTTTGCGAGAACATCTTCCAGCCCGTTTGCTGTTTTTTTTACCCATTTTACGGGAAAGGTTTCAACCTTTCATTCATTAGTTTGTCAAAGATTTACTATATCACCATTTATGTAGGCATATGGGGTATTTTTGTGAGGAAGGAAATCATAACTAGCAAACTGAAAAGACAAAAAGAAAGTACAACTGAAAAAAAAAATAAGAAACTCCTTTAGAAAAGAATCCTAATGGGACTCATGATAGCTTCCAACAACTGATCTCTCTTCAAGAATTGGTTCTGTGGGTGTAAGTTTACTTATGAATCTATTATAGCATGTGTTTGTTTTGGACATATGTACAAACCTTTAAGACCTTGGTTCTTGCTGTATTAGTTGGTCCTTTCCTGTATTTACATTTCTTTTGTATAATTAGACTGAAACCAAACCTTGAATCCTATTTACATCAGTTTTAAGTGTTACTTTACTGAACATTTAAATTAGAAGAATGCATTTCTTTTAGAAGTATTCTTTCTCTGAAAGAACTTCCATTGTTTTGGTGGACTCAAACTTATATGATGAGGGTGCTAGTACCAGGATATGGGATGAACTTATGGAGTTAGTAGTATTGAATCAAATGGTGTAACAATGAGCATTGAACAGATGTTGGATGGGATCCACTCTGAGAGGTTGAAAAGTGTTGATTTGAAGCTGTAGAGTTTGTGGGAGGGGAAGGTGCAGTAGGGCAGTTAATGTGATGCTTTTATATTTTCCTTTTTAGTGGGGCTGGTTGAGCAAGGAGGTGATTGAAGTCTTTTTTAATCAGTAATTATATCAAAGAGGTTTTATTAAAGATCAGTAAAAAAGTACAATTAAGAGTTCAAAGAAAGAAAGCAAAAGAACCCTGAATCCCTGATGCTTCCAGCAGCCTCCCATACACCCATCCAGGAAAGCTATGTAGTCTGGAAGGATGGGGCCACAATACAATTCATTTCTTCTAACCCCAATTCTAGCTAAGGAATTGCCTAGATTATTGAAAAATCTTCTGACCGTGTGGAATGAGATATTCCACCTGGATGACAAAGCTCTAACCTCTTGTAAGAAATGTCTATATGCTCATGGACTCCCTCTTCCATCACTCAACCACCCCACAACAACCTCAAAATCCTCCTCAACATCCACTTTGGTGCAGATAAAAGCATGCAACAGATGAACCTCCTCAAAAGGGGCATTAGAACAGCTCAAATTCAGTCAGCCCACCCTATCAGTCTCGAAGAAACTTAAAGGATCCCTCTACCTATAATACCTGCCAATTATGTTTTTCCCAGAGAGAATCCATCAAAATTCAGTTTTATGGAGCCTTGAGAAGGGAGAACCTGAATCTGGTGAGATGTCTTAGAGGCATCAAAGGAACCAATATGTGTCCATCCCACACAATGTCATCAGTATTGAAGTCACTAAAAACAGGCTACACAGCCCTGCAGTATTCTCAATGGACCACTTCAATAGTGATGAATTTTGTCAACATCTTCCGCTCCTTGTTGTCTATGAAGACTCTAGAATTTTTTCCCTACCATATCAATGATAAAACTGCCACTGTCAAGCATCTCCACATGATCCTACTTGTTCTCAAGATGTCTCAAAAAACTATTGGAATCTACTTTGGAAGTCTCCATCTCACCCCTAAGAAGCACAAAAATGTTTCTAGATCATCATGGAGGGGTAATCATCCATAATATGGTTCCTTTGTTTTTGAATGCATAGTTGACCGAGACTCATGATTGAAAGTATGGTTTAAAATGTCAACACATTTCTTAATATTTCCATTTCCATGGTTACTATCACAAAATATTAATAGAATCAATATATTCCCTAGTGAAAACCATAGGCACTATGTGGAGTACACAATGTGATATATACATGATGAGTTAATAACAGTATTTTAGATATGTGGAGTAGCACTCTAGGAGTATAATCACCTCCCTAAAGAAAATGACCATTTTGAGCCAACTCAAAATTCTTTTTGAATGTGATGTTAAATCTTATCTTTTGTTTGTGTAATATATTATTTGGTTAAATTATTAGAATTATTTGCACATTCTGTGTGTTTATATTTTGCTTGAACTTACTCTATTGCATAGTTTTTACTCTTAAAGATCACAGCACAACATCACAGCGTATTATTTTGTCTATTAGCTTTAGCTTATGTGCTTATCAAGATAATAATCTTAAAGGATGTATGTGCTTCCTCTATCATTTCATAAAATATCATTGTATATTTTGCATATTGTACCCCTCTGAAGACCCCAGATAAGTGGGACCAACATTGGGTAATGGCCCTATTTTTTTTTTTTGCACATTTTACAATGTTTACACTATGTCTATAATTTGTACAATATTTCCATATGACGTTCCTGACATGTTTCCAGTATTTGGATGACTGACATTTCAATTGACAATGACGTTTTAAACCTTGATTGCAAGAGTAGCTGAATTGATGTTGGAATCCCCTAATTCACTTGAAGGATGAATAGTTTGAAAAGAAAAAAGCCCAATGTCTCCTTTGATACTTTGCATTGCACTATAAGATAATTGGCATCCTCTTCCATAGAATCACATGGTACATACTTGCTAGCTAAGTTGATTTATTTTGACTTCAACTGATATTGAGTTATGATCTTCCTCATTGCCACCAACCACACAAGGGGAATTGGGCCCTGAAGTCTCCACTACACCCCACGTGATCATTATAGAAATATTTAACTAGAAATTCACCTTTTGGTCACTCAACCGTATTCTTTGATCTTCATAATCTGGCTGAAAAAATTCTTCAGATATTTGTAGCAGCCTGGCATTTTCTTCAAGCTCTCAACTGAACAATAACCTCCTAAATGATAGTCAGAACCTCTTGGCCCTGTTTAATTTCATAACGTCACTTTACTGTGCAGCTCTTGAATGATCTGTGGTTGTGTAGATCTTGAGATTTTAGGAGCTCTGAGAATCCCCTATTTGCTAATGTTATTCTTTCATTCATCCTAATGAAGGATATTTTCTAAAAGATAATTAATTATAAAACCATTTTTCATAGGGATTAAGAACTTAATACCCTAACATGGATTTGTTTGGGCTTGCCTCAAGGGGCTTGGTACAAAGGTGGCTCGTAGAATTAGGAATGAAATATGTTTAACATCATATTATCTATTTGAAATAGTCAATTAGGAAAGAAATAAAGAAATTGAAAGTTTGACATACTTGAATATGTTTTATATGCTATATTTGATTTTATTGTTTGCATTTTCACTTTTAATATGTTTTATATGTCATGGTTATGTATTTTAATTTGAGATAATAAGCTTTTTAAAATATTTTGTTTACAATAAATGTTTGTATTCTAATTAATATTATTTTAATGTTTTATTATGTTATTTTGAATTTTTTACATTTTTTTACATACTTTTTAATATTTTTTGTTATTTTGTTTTAAATTTTGCACCTTGCTTCAAAAAGGCACGCGCCTCGCCTTGCACCTCAGGCACAAAATGCCCATTGCGTTTTTTTTTTTTTGTGTCATGCCCTTTTAAAACACTGGACACTAAGAAAAACTTTCCAACAGAGAACCAGTTTCCCTCCCCAAATTTGCTCCCGCACTTTGATTTATAAGCTTGATAAAAAATCATAAGTGTCTTTTGTAATCCCCTTCCAAAAGCCAAGTTGCACTCCCCATATTTGTCTACCACTACCCTCCATAAGGCTTGAATATAATTCCTCTAGTGGAGGGAACCTCTTTTATTGGAGACAGAGAAACAGGAAATAAGGGATTCCTTATTTCTTCTGAAAGTATCACTTATTCTTAGATCTTAAGATTTTTTTTTAAGGTAAAAAAGATTTATTAATATAAAAAAGAGAAATACAAGAGAGGTGATGATAAATCACCTGAAAACAGAAAAAAAAAAAAAACTCAAAATATACTATACAGACTCACTCTCCATCTAACCACCCCAAATAAGAAGCTCATATAAAAGAGAAACAAACAGATGCAAATTACAAAAAGATTTCAACCACCACCTTCCCCCCACCCTCCACTCAGATCAAAACCATCGTCTTGCTTCAAAACTGATTCAATCCCCTCTTCAAAAACTTCAACACCTTCTTCTCAAATTAAGAAGCACCCACATCTACAAAAATGAACCTGCACCTCCAACTCCCGAAAATAGAACCTCTAACCTTTCTTATTACCTTTCCTAATTTTCTTCACTTTCTTATTTGCTCCAACCCCCAAATTAGTCCTTATTCAATGTGATTCAAATCTGTTTCCTTTCTTTCAGAATCTCCATTCTTTCAAGATCCCTTACACTGTCCACCTCAGAATTAAATATACTTCTGCTTCATTTCCTTCTACCAATTCATCTCCATCTCCCTCCTCTTGAGATGTCTACCAAGGTTGAGCTTGGAGAAGTACGGAGAGCTGGGTGTCGAGTTTAATTTGACTTGATGATCTGTTTCTTACAGTGTCTTCAAACTGTCATTACTCATATGGTCAACCTGGACAGCTGACTTGGCCATTTTTTATGGTTTTTATCATTACACTAGGTGAATCACCCTGGTGAACTGCTTTAGCCTGTGACTTGGACAGCCTCCTTTCTGGCATTTGGGTTGGTCTTTTGAAATATTGGTCTTTTATTTCTGAAAGGGAAAGAAATGCATAGATCATTTCGTAATTACATTTTCTGAAAGAAACTTTATTGAGAACATCATCCGGTTTTCTTGTTTTCAGTTGAAGTCTAAAGAAGTTTGACACAAAACATGAAGGTATCTTCAACTGAAAACATAGTAAATAGCAAATTGATTGGGTGCCAGGTGATGAATGCACACATGATATATATATATATATATATATATATATATATATATTAAACTTGAATCTTAAATAGGTCTCATACATCTAAAAACGTACTTATTGAATAAGTGTTACCATACTAACTATTTTGCTTTTCTGCTCTAAAACTATCACATGGTTTATCAAACTCATGTTGGTATGATTGTTTTCCCTATAACTCAGTAATTTGGATTTATAGGGAGGAAATTAAGAGATTCAAATGGCTCTCTAGTAATATGGTTGTGAGGGTCCTATGAGAAAGAAGATTGACAAATGGAATGGCAGACTTCCTCTCTAAGAAAGGGGTGTATAGGGATCACTTGTTTTGGGTTCAATTATGATTTTCTATTTGTGTGGGAGGCTGCACCCCGTGTCTCTGTTTTGGGATGCCTGTCATTTTGTATTATTTCTGTTTTGGTATTTGATTAAAGCACTTCACTTGAGCAAAATCAACTCTAAATGAAATCTTTTTTTTTTTTATGGGGGGGGGGATCTTAGTTGATTATTCATCATGATCATCCAAGCCTTATCCCAACTATATGAGGTTGGCTACATGAATCCTGTTTCATCACTCTGTTCTGTTTAATGCCATATCCATTGTTAAATTATGGGCACTCAAATCATTTCTTAGGGCTGTCAATGGGTTGGTTCTACCCAACCAAACCAAACCGACTGAACCGATTATGTCGGTCCTAGTTCCATGATTTTGTCCCAATTAACCATTGGTTTTGTTCTGGTTCTTGCTTGTTCTAACAAACCAATTAAGATTTAAGATCCAAACTGATTATGAGTTAATATATAAATGTTTCCTAGTTTTCTTGTAATTTTTATTATGTCTTATGTCTAAAAGGGTAAATTTGATAGATAATATATAAGATAATTATGGTTAAAAACACAATATTTATTGATGTATAAACAATTTACTATTTTACTGTCATTTTTCTTAAGGTTATGTTATCAAAAATGAAGTTTTAAGTTGTTATTAACATAGATAATTATAGATGCCAGTATATTCAGGTGTAATCAGGTCAGACCGATTATCCCAATTAATAATCAGTTCAGGACTGGTACACCCTGTCCCAAACCAGAGCCAACATGTTTATAGCCCTATTCATACTGTTCTACCCTTGTCCTTTTTGATCTACTCCGAGCCCTTCTAGTCTCCTCAACTTGCAATAGATCACTTCTTTTTACAGGTGCTGTTGATGGTCTTCTATGCACATGACCAAACCATCTTAGTCTACTTTCTCTCATTTTATCACCTATTGGAGCTACTTCTAGGTTCCTTTGAATGACTTCAGTTTTGGTCCTATCCTTTCTAGTTATTCCATTCATCAATCTCACTATATGCATTTCTGCCACTCATTTTTTGGACATGTTACTTCTTGACTGCCAACACTTTGCATAAAAGTGTATTGTATCCACAGATTCTTGGGCTAGTCATAGTTATCCAACCCCATCTATGAAAGATATAAAGATTCCTTAACTTGTTCACTTGTTCATTCAGGATTCAAGCAAAAGAATCACTAGGGTCGTAAGAATGGCTGATGATGCTATTGGGGATACCACTATTGCCCTTGAGGTTGTTGATTCTGGGGATCCAGAGGTGGAGTCAGATAATATTTACTCATATGAAGCAGTTATGCCTAATGGAGAGGGGATCCGTGAAGCAGGAATAGTCAGAGAAATTCTAACAAGAGTAGAGCTTTATTTGGCATATTCATCTGAGAAGTTGGTAAACTTGGACATACTTTTGATGCATGTTGCTACCATGGAAAGTGACTTAGAAGCTTTTTCCTTAGAGAGTGATGAAATCTTAGCTTTTCCTCTTGAGAAAGCCTTGGAATTTGATTTCTTATCTGGAATTTTAGATTCAGAGGTGAGAGACCTGGATAGCTTCATGGATTCTCTTCAAATGGAAATCAGGGATGCTTGTCAGAGAATAATCTCATATGAACCCTCGGGAGAATCTTTTGTTGAAATGGAGGCAAAGTTGCATGATGCTGAAGAATCTCTGAAGCAGTCAAAAGATCAGGTTGCTGAAATGAGAGCACAAGCAGCTATGTTCCACAGAACATTATTAGCTTTTGGTGGACAAGAAAATTGTAAGTATTTTAGATTTAACTTTTGAGCAGCTTAGTGAGATTTTAACATAAAATGAAGATATGTGATAGAAAAGTAAACTTCAATCTCTGATTTCTATTCATTATTGTTGATAGTGAATAATGGCAAGGGTGCAGATTTTTCTGAAGGTGGTCAAGTTTCAAACATGAATGCAAAGTTAAAAATGCAGACTGCTGAACAGCAAAGACATATTCTAAGGATGCTGGAGAATTCTTTAGCTAGAGAGCTAGACCTTGAAAAGAAACTAACTGACTCAAGACAAAATGAAGAAGAGATCAGAATTAAGTTGCATTCTACAGAACAAGAATTACTCTGCATGGAAGAAGCAGAAGAAATTCTTTTTTGGAGGATCTTTGAGGTTGAAAATGCTGCTGAGGTGTTAAGGGGAATTTCTAAAGAACTTATGGGTCAACTACAGGTTTCTCAATTCAATTTGAATAGCTTAATTCAACGAGAAAGTGAAGCCAGATCTAAGCTTCAGGATTGCACAGAACAGCTGAACACCAAAGAAAATGCTTTAAGGAAGCTTGAGACCAGCAATGTAGAACTTGACAATTTCCTACTGACAGAGACAAACCGCTTAAAAGATCATCTGAAGGAAGCTGAAGATAGATATATTGTTGCTAATTCTGAGGCCTTTACTTTGAGGGAAAAAGTGAGTTTGCTTGAGGAGCAGTTGAAAGAATCTGAGACTCAACTACAAAATGCAAAGGCCACCGTGGAAGCAAACAAGGTGCAACATGATGCTTTATATTCTGAACTCAATGACATGGAAAATGCAATTGAAGATCTGAAAGAAAACCTTTCTAGGGCAGAAAACAAGGCTGAAAGTGCTGAAACCAAGTGTAAGCTGTTAACAGAGACTAACCTGGAACTTAATGAAGAACTTGGTTTTCTTAAGAATGATAGTAACAACATTGAGAAGATAAACTTGCTTGAGAAGCAGCTGAGGGAATCTGATGTTCAATTGCAAAATGCAAAAGTGTCTGCTGAAGCTACTCAAGAGCAACTGAACATGTTGTATACTGCAATTGGGGATATGGAAAATTTAATCAATGATCTAAAGTTAAAGGTGTCAAAAGCTGAAAGTCGGGCTGAGACCGTAGAAGATAATTGCATTGTATTATCTGAAACTAACTTTGTACTTAATGAAGAACTGAGTTTTCTGAGAAGTAGACTGGAGTGTTTGGAGTCATCTTTGCATCAAGCTGATAATACAAAAATAGAAACAGCAAAGGACATTAGCATTAGGACGAAAGTAATAACAGATCTGGTCATGCAACTAGCTGTAGAAAGAGAGCGCCTTCAGAATCAGGTATTATGTTTCACTTTTCTTTCACTTTTTGAAAGACAATTAATTTCATCTTGCCTTACAATCTTTATTTCTCCTCATATAAGGAACTTCACCTTTTTACACTTAAATATTTCATAAAAAATAATGTCTCCAAATGAATACAAATTAGAGAGCCAGTTACAACAGGCTTAGTACAATAATAGAGTAATAATCAAGTAAGAATTTAGTAAAGCCACCCTTAAGAGAAGAATTAGACAGATTAGAGAAAAGTGGGCAAAATGAGAAAATTGCATGCATTACTATTTTTAAACAGCTTTAGTGGACTAAAACCTTTAAGCTCATGGCTTGGCAAGGCACATTGAGAACTCCTAAACCTTAGGGGATAATAGAGTTTGTCTTTGATGAGCCCAAAAAAAAAAGAGGGAAGAAGAACAAAAAAAGGAAAAAAAAGAAGAAAAAAAGAGATAAATGTGAATATATTCTGACTTTCTGAGTTGTATGTTTTTCGTAGTAGGATCCCAAATTGATGTTTTTGGGTAGCTTTGTTGACAGTCCGGGTCCAGGGGTATTTTCATCAATTTTATAATTCAGATCTGTTCAGGGGCAGTTAGGTGTACATCTGTTGGGTTTTGGGCTCTTGGGTGTTTTTGTAACAAAAGTTATCTTCTGGGGGTTTGTTTGAAGTTGTTGGCTTCTCCAACAAGACATTGAGTCTTATAAAAGAGAAGGGGGTTGTTTTTGTAGGGGTCTTTTTGGTTCTTTCCCTCGTTTGAGTTGTAGCTCAGCCCCAGCTAGGGTTTTCAAGTATTAGGATCTTGGGTTTTGAGGATCTGACCTATTTTGGCACCTTCCAATCCCTCTATTGCTGTGTGGCTAGAAGCAGCTTATGACTGGCCTACCTGCATATTTACATCCACATGTATTTTCTATTAAGCAGCATTGTAAGCATAAAATTTGGAATTGATGCATGGCATAATTGTGTTGATTAGAGGAGTCTTCAGTCTGTTATCACAATGTTGTATGCTCAGTCACTGATACTAGTCTGTTGGCTTTCTGGTGTACATGGGATGTGCTTTATAGAGCTGCATACTTAACCAACATTAAAATACATTTATGCTAAAACATAATAGAGTGTGAATAATTTGAAATTTGTTGAAAGCATGCCTCACAGTAATTTAGAATCTAATGATAAGCCTTCTCAGTTCTCCATCAATCTTCTAATCTTGCAAAGTGCCAAACAACTGGTTAGTAAGGTCTCCTGCTGGTTGTAGCGGAGACTTGGGGTTGAATCCTGCCCGCACCTGGGTTGGAGGATGGGATACCCCCCGTTCTGTAGCTCTTCAAAAGAAATTAAAAAAAAAATATTCTGATCTTAGATCTATATGGGCATTGACCATGAGAAAACTTTGCTCTGATACAAAGTAGTTTTAGTCAATTCAACAAATTTAAGTGAATAGGTGTAATAGATAGTGAAGAAAGACGATAAGAGAATAAAGAGAGAACGATCTAAGGGAGAATCAGAAGTACAAGATATGCAGCCTCTCCCTTTTATTATATTAACTTAGTTATACAAAGAAAAAGACCAAACTACCCATGGTCATGTATCACATACAAATACATAAATGTCATTAGGGTCTTCGTCAATAATTTAAACTTAATTTACATTGTGTTGGGGTTTTTCTGAATTTCCATGTTAATGTGTGGTCAACTTCTTGTAACTATTATGTAGAGTGTCTATTATTTGCAGGTAACTTCATTGATGAAGGAAAACAGAACTTTGGCAGAAAAGCTACAAAATGGAGACAAGGATATGCCTGCAGTGATGACCCACAATGGGAACAAATGCACTACTTCTACAAATGCACCCCATGAGGAAGATACAGAATCTTCAGCTACAAGTTTGCAGGTTAGTATTTTTTCAATCACTTATAACCTTGTAGTTGAATTGTAAATCCAGAGACTAAAATAGTTAGATGAATGTTACTATCTTAGGATAAATTGAGAACTGTGTAAGATGGATTTTAGTGTAATACTCTAAAATAGATATCAATTTTATGGTTTACTCTTAAGTAGTTCGGGAGCTCAGGTTGGTTTTTGAACTGATCTTGGGCTTGCAAGCTTGAGCCAGTTTGAGTCTATTAACCTATACTAGAACTTTGGTTGGATGGGCTTAGGGTAGTATTTAGGCCTGGATTAATTAGACTGGGCTGGGCTTGAACTGACATTTACCAGTTTGATCTAGTCTCTTGCAGTCATTAACACCATTACATCATTTTCAGTATTATTGATATGTTTTCCTCCCTGCTATTGCTATTGTCACCATCTTTTTGCACCATGAATGTCACCCTTGCCTATATTGCTGCTATATGATCATCATGACACCACAAATGACGAACAAATAACTATTGTCTTCCTACAAAGATAAATATGGTGCAAGTAGAAATTTAAACACAATATAATGTTCTATGAGCCATCCATGCTTAGATTGGATTGGCCCTTGCCCAAATATCTCATTTCTAGAACATCCACTGTCCTGCTTCAGCAACCATCAGGTTGTACATAACCAGACCTTTTAGAGTCATATCACTTAAGAATCCTTTGGTGCAATCCCAAAAGAAGCACAATGCTAGTTTCACTTGTTTTTTGTAGCTACATATCTTTTGTAATACAGGTCTGGTATGTTATATTTATATATCTTTAATAATTTCAATATTTGTATATGCATATGTATGTATCTATAAACTGAGGTAAGCCTTAATTCATTTATCCGGGTTGGCTAAGAAATATCCTGTCTTGCAAAACAAAGAAAATAACATGTAAATGTTACAGCATAATCTTGTGGCCAAGATAAAACATAATCTTGTAAATGTTATAACATACTAGACTCAATTGCATGTTATCCTTGCCTTGAACATGCAATTCCTGTTCATTGGTGTTTCATCCCTTCCTCTTTGTTCTTAGAGTTGGTTTCAATCTTTCAGATGGTAAATGGATTGAGGCAGGTCTATGAGAGTGTCAAATGTCTTGCGTCATGAGGTGATAAAGGCACCTTAGTCAGTGGTCATAAACTATCCAACTTATTGAGGTGAACAGGGTCATAAGCCCTTGCACCAAGGGGAAAAAAGGTTATAAATCCCCTTGCTTTCTGTTGAGGTGAACAGGGTCAAGCAGCTAAGATCAATCAAGTTATACCATAATATTTGGGAAAATATGGATAGGTAGATATATGAATTGAAGAGCACATTGCTACCAATCCATGTTTTGGATTCACCAAATCTGTGTTCCCTGAATATAGGAGTGAGATATGACTTCAAGTATGAAGGAAATGGACCAAACTCCCTGTTTTTCTTTGAAACTGATGTTAATTTCTCCACTAATCTCTCTTTCTCTCGCTCTCTCTCCCTCTCTACCCTTAAATATCTCTAAGTCTTAATATTTCCTTCCTAAATATTCTCCCACTCTCAACTGCCAAATGCTTAATTATACCCTTGTATTCTTCTGAATGGATTATTGATAATCTGCTCAATCATATTTTGTGCTACTAAACTATTCATTTTAAAATCATTATTTTTTTATAAACCACTTTGCATAGGTGTTAAAATTACTTATATATGTCATACACAGACATGTACATATATATGAATGTGCATGTAAATGCACTCTGGAGGTGATCTCAAATCTTAACTAGTTTTAGTTTTAATGCTCACACTTTCAATCTTGCTTCATGCTCTGGTCACTTGGTTACAATCTTGATTTTGGTTCTTCAAGATTTTGATATAATTCTGGGTAAGATCATCAAAAAGTTCAGTAGGAAGCTCAGTCGAATCATGACATTACTTCTTATTAGATCAAATTTCCCAACATGTTTGTGAGTTGCAGTGATAATTAGGAAACTTGATGAAGTGTGACTACCAAATCCAGAAGGTGTAGAGTCAGTGGGTGGGTTGGGCCTATGGGTTTGTTGTCTTTTCCTAAAAAAAAAGATCATGTTTGCTCTAAGGATGTTAACATTCAAAAATCTTCTTGAACTTTGTGCTGTATCAGGTGGACAAATCATCAAAAGCAACAGCTGTTTGTGAGACTGAAGCGGAACCTGCCTTTCCCTCAAATGATGCCACCAGTGAGTTATCCAAGCTTGAGACAGTGAGAACAATGGGGACAGGAGAATTCAATTTTAAGTATGTTTTAATTGCAGTTCTCATCTCATTGATTTCAGTATTAGCAACAAAACTGTTTCAACAAGATAATCGTCCACTTTGACTTCTCAAGCACAATGGATATGGCACTAAACAGAATGGAATGGCGAAACATGATTCATGTAGCCAACCCCATATAGTTTTTTTTTTTTTTCCCCACTGCAGCGAAACCCATATAGTTGGGACAAGGCTTAGATGATGATGATGAGCACAAGGAATCCCTGCTTAAAATGTGGGACGAGTGGCATGAGATTCAATATTTGTATATAGCATCTGGGATGGATTATTGTGGTTGTGTGTGGAGTTTTCTAATTGATCAAAGCTTGTCTTCCTCGTGTCTAGGCTTTTAAATTAAGATTGTAATAATGGTGGAATGCCAAAATACTGAGTAGGCATTCGGAAGTCATGTGAAATTAAATCATCTAATTAGTTTCTTTTAGCATGTTGGTAATCTAAAATTATAAATTTAAATATCACTTATAAATGCTTTATTTTTTGAAATCCTAAAATAGCTTGAGCCCTATGGCCCCATTTGGTGCTTGTGTTTGTTTTCCAAATTCCCTATAAAAGAAGAGTTTTACAGTCCTTGTAAGGGATAACTACCTTCTATCTCTCAAATCAAGAAGTCTATAAGGGAAAAGAGAAAGGCAGTAATGCACGTTGGTTATAAGGGGTGGCAATTTTTGACCCAACCCATTGAACCTGCCCAACCCACCCCATTGTTAATGGGTTGAACCCGCCCAACCCGGACCTGGTCGTTGCGGGTTTGTTAACCCAATAGGAATTGGCTTTGATGGATTGGGCTGGTTGGATAATGGTTAACCACTGGATAACCATTAACATGTTTCTTTGTTTGTATTTTTTTCTTTGCTTCTTTCCCTCTTTCTCTCTCTCTCTACCAGGCTACCAACATCCCAAAGGAACAACTAGATTGGGTAGTTGTTATTTCTTTTTTGTTCAAATTAGGGTTTGAACAGGTACTTGAAGAGGGAAGAATAAAGCAGTTTGCTCTAGGGTGTTACACCAACAAGGAGCAGCGGTCAATACCCTTACAAGGTTATTCAACAGCTAAATCAGACATTTCAATTCCTGGAAGCTGATCTTGTTGGTTTAATCCAAAATGGAGTAAGTTTAAAACTCTTATTGGTCTAGGATTTGTGTTTTAAGTGTTGAATCTCTGAAAATCTCATTGTTCCTTTTCTGAAAATATTTGAAAATTTATAAATTATAGAGGCATGAAATCTAGTCTTTCCATCACTAAATGTTAAATCTGGTTTGCATTGACTCCTAGAATACTAGTTGTAATAGAACAGAGAAACGAAAGATTTAAATAACAATTAACAAGTACGATTAGGATTCATTGAAGAAAGGTTCCATAGGAAGTTGGTTTAGTCATCTTTTAACTGATGGAGGAATTATTTTAATTAAAAGCACTTTATCCTACTATACACTTATGTTTGTTTGCCTTGTGTCCATTTTTTAAGTTTTGGTTTGCTTGGTTAGGATTTGGTTCTTTCTAAAGGGTTATGAGCTACATAATTGGAAGAGGTAATAGAATACATCACCAGAGGACCTATTTTGTGGGTTAATTAGGTTTCTATACTTTTCCCAAGAAAAGGTTTCTATAAAGATTTTGGTGTAGCATGGGATTATATGCATCATGAAGTTATTGCCAATGACCAGTTTGACCTATTAGTAATGATAAGTAGACCTGTTCATGGACCAGGTAACCCGATGGCCGAGCCAAGGGCCTAAGCATATTCTGTTAATGTAGAGGCAAAGCCCGACCGAAACCCGGCCTGTGAATAGATCTACTGATAAACAATCACTTTCTAACCCACATTTTGTTGGATTAGGAGATCAGCTAATGGTTTAGCCAATTGTTTGTTTAGGAGTAGTGTTACTAGAGAGTTGTATTGAGGTATAGCCTTTGGTTTTTTTAGGTTGGAGGTATAGCCTTGGTTTTTTTTTTTTTTTTTCTTTCTAGTTGCTCCCTCTCCATGTTCTTTTTTCTGTGATCTTTTCTGGTAATAAAACTTTGTCATTGTTACCATTAAAAAATCAAACACGTTCTAGCACAATTAGTTTTGAGTAAATTTATGGGATATGAATTGCATTGCCTTCTCTTGTCATGAAAGCAAAACCAAAATAATCAAAAATTCTTGTCAGTACAGTGTTCTTGTAAAATTTATTGGAGAGCTGTCAAATCATCATTTTCCCCTCCAATCTTCAACAAGAGCTATCATGTGATTTCTTGATAACAACCCATCTTTGATTTTATTTGGGTTTACTATCTAATTTTCTATATGCCTGTAGGCTTCTCATGGTTTTATTAGTTGCGGCCTTCAATTGGATTTAATGGATTTTCTAGAATTTTAATGAGTTACATAACAACAATGAATATCAATATTAATTATCATTCTAGAAGTCTTGGATTTACAGGGTATTTTAGCCTTTTAAATTGAGGGGTTAAAAAGAATTAATTATTGTAAGCATCTTGCCCCCATTACAATCAGAAATACAAGATTTTTACATCTTAGTAACTAGTGATCATCTGACCATAGTGATTTTTAGGCTATGGTGCATCCTAAATATTGCCAAATTTTAAATATTAAGAATGGCATATACTTTTGTTTCACTTGGTATGTGATTTTTAATTATTGATCCTTTCATGTGTTTTCAATTTGATGGTTGGTGTGATACATTGCCATTCTGTTTGGTCCAAGTGAATGAAGTCTTAACAATAGAAAAGTCCGTGCAATGTTGACTCTTAAAACATCTGATCCCACAAGCCAAGTTCCTATTAGATTGACAACAAAATACAAGGATGCCTCATGCCCTAATGATTGGAAGCTTTCCCCATTTCATCACAGAGCTGCTCGCTCATTCTTATCCTATTTCTTAGTATTGGCTTGTGAAGGGAAACTCTATCGTTCGATAATCTTGTATACCAGAGATTAAAGCTTCACTCATTTGGAAGCCCTCTTGGTAGGTTCGTAACCAAAGTTTCAATACATATTCCAAGCTTCTCTTCTAATGCTAGAAAGCTTGGGGTCCCTTTCTCTGTTGTCTTCTAGAGATCTACTCCATTATTTGTTGACTTTTCATCACAAAGTGGGGGCCTTGTTCATTGTTGTTTGCATCATATACAATCAGAGTTAACAACTTAACATGTGTAAAGAAAATAATCCTTGTCTTTCTCTTCATTTGCATGCCTTGTTTGTTGATTATTAGTACACTTTTAGTGTTCTTAACGAGGCTTCTATGTCCAAAGATTGTTTAATTTCTTAGATATTTCTATGTAAATTAATTAGATTCTAACAAAGTCATAGAAGGCACCCTAATTACATCCACATCCATAAGCAAAAACACGCAAGCTCGGATCTGCTGATTACCTATTAGTTGGATCCCCAATAAGAATGTACTTTCAAGTGTGTAAGTAAAAATCATGTTTTGAATTCAGACAACAGTTTGTACTTTTTGTACTTACACGCTCAAAGGTGCATTCCTAATGGGGATCCAATAACGAATCTCACTAATAGATTAACCAACAGGATCCCAACATGAAAATGTACGAGAACAATGGAGAGAAAAAGAAGAGGGTAAAATCCATTTAAATGATTTCACCTTAATGAGATTTTGATTTAAAGCTTCCTATTGGTTCTCCATTGATCCACTTGAGAAATTAGAGTTTTCCTCTTGACTATCAATCAACAACTTTGATACAATTTAGAAGAAAAAGAGGTATTAAAGTTTTTAACATATTAGATGTTCCCTTTTCTATACCATTTATACATTTTTTTTCAATGGAATAACTTGATAAGTTTATGAAAGATCTCTTTAGGTGTTTTAGTAAATTTGTACCTTGTAGTCTCAACATATCTTTTATATTTTATAAATTTGCATTAGAAACTTTTAGAAATTAAATTACAATTTTAATGCTTCAATTGATGTAATGGATTCTTTGTTTGCATAGTGGTTAATAAAACTTTAAGGATGTTTCAATTGATCCTATTATGGGATTTTCTTTTGTTACAGTTGGCTCTGATGTCAAAGGAAAGCTATAATGATGCCGAAAAATCATCAGGGTCTACTTCAAATCATAAAAGAAGAAAAACTTCAATCGTATGGGAACATTTTGATTTATTCTACGATAAAAATGGAATTGAAATAGCAAAATGCAAAAATTGTGATAAAACATATAATGCAGAGGTGAATGTTGGGACACCAAATATGTTGCATTATATAGAAATTTGTGGAGAAGGCTTAGATGAATCTTCTAAGAGTCGAGTTAGTAAATGTGATCAAGATGCATATAGAGAACATGAACATATGGCAATGGCTATAATTAGACATGTGTATACATTTTCATTTGCAGAGCATGAAAGTAATAGGTGTATACATTCTGGTTTGAATCCAAAAGTGAAACATATTTCATGCAACACTACAAAAGCTGATGTATTAAAGATGTACAATAAGGAGAAGAAAAAATTGTGAGATTTATTACAATTACTTCCTGGTAGAATTTGTCTTACATTAGATATGTGGACTTCAATTACAATGGAATCATATATGTGCATCAGTGTACATTTTGTTGATAGTGAGTGGAGACTATAGAAACAGATTCTATGTTTTTTTCATGTACCACGCCCTTACACTGGTGTTGCAATTTTGAAAAAAGTGTCGAATGTATTGGATGAGTGGAAAATTGAAAACAAGTTATTCTCAATTACTTTAAACAATGTTTCTGCTAGTGATACATTTGTTAATTTGTATAGAAGGCATCTTAACTTGAAAAATGCACTTCTATTAGATGGAAAATTTTTCCATGTGTGTTGTTGTGCACATATTTTGAATCTTATAGTGCAAGAAGGCTTAAAAGGAATAGATGATGTGGTGCTTAAAATTCGAGAAATTGTAAAGCTTGTTAAAAGTTCTGAGACACGTAGATTGAGAGTAGTTGAATGTGCCAATCAATTGATGAATGGGAGTAAAAAAAAATTAATTTTGGATGTTTCTACAAGGTGGAGCTCTACGTACTTGATGCTTGAAAGGGCTATATTTTATCAAAAAGTTTTTTCTCATTTGAAATCATATGATATCAATTATGTTAATGCTCCAACTGAAGAAGAATGGGTGAAGGTTGAAAAAAATGTTAGGTTTTTGAAAGTTTTCTATGATATGACCAACATTTTCTCAGGAACCCAATATCCAACATTAAATTTATATTTTTATGGGGTTTGGAAAGTTGAATTATCTTTAAGAAAAGCATTGAAAGATAGAGATGAATTTTTAAAGGAGATGGCCAAGTCTATATTAAGTAAATTTGACAGATATTGGAAAGAACACAACATTATTTTAGCAATTGGTTCTAGATCCTCGTTTCAAATTGAAATTTGTGGAGTTTGCATATAAGAAATTGTATAATATGGAAAATGCAACAAAGCACATTATTTTTGTTGAAGAAACATTAAAGAACTTATTTGATGATTACATGAAGTGTAGTAGTGTTGTGCCTAATCTTATTGGTTTAAAAAAGCACATTTCTCCTTTTTATAGATATTATTTATGTAGATAACTTGAGTTTTTTTTATAATAAAATCTTATTGGTTTAAAAAAGTTCTAATTAATTTATTCTTTTGTTTATTTTTAATGTAGATAAATCAAAGAATGAAACACTTGATATTCGTTTAGATGTGGATCCATGGAATTCTATATATAATCACTCTGTTAGTGTAGAATCATAGAATTTCTACGTTTACAAGTTTCATAATTACGAAGTATAGACCTTCAGTGGTTGGAGTTGCTTTTAGAGGCCATGCTGATGAAGTTTTTTTGGTACTGACCAATTAGCAAGGATACTTCAATTGGAATTAATTTTGGGCTTTTGCTTTAGAGTCTCCTCATTGAGTGACTCTTGGATATGCAAAATGTAGCAATTCGACCTAAGGTTCTCATAATTTGGAGTAAACTTTTTGTTTAGTTGGATCCCAATAGTGCATTATACTATTGTAGATGGGTTTGCTAGGAAGGAGTGCAGAGGATGGAATGATGGATCTTCACTAGAGATCCTTGATGGAGATGTAGTTTCATTTTGCTATTTGGTTTCAGATATTTCTTTGTTGTCTTGTTTTGGTTCTATTGCCACATTTGTAGAGGGCTATTTGAGTTGGTGATTTCTATACGGAGAAAAGGGTCACATAGATGTCATCTCATATGGAAGTTATTGACTACTTTTGCTACTTGTAGTTGTGCATTGTTTTCTCTTGCTCTTAATAAAATTGTTGGTATATATATGTGTAAAATTAGCAACAAATATACCCATTTTTTGTAGCATCCCTTTGTCCTAGTACTTGTTTAGAGTTTGAATTTTTATCAACACAAAGGAGATGAATGTGTAGAAATTGGGAATCCATTTGAACGAGTGATTTGATGTAGACCTGACTTATAAAGTCGTCCATTGATGATCAATATCAACGCTTTACTTTTATGAATGCTTGCAGTCGTGGATAGGGATTTATTACCAATAAAACACACTTGACACTGTTCCAATGTCACTGCAGTCGCACGTTGAAAATATCTTTCTTGTCATTCATGGGAAGATGTTCCCGATATACGGTTGCAATGACTGATTGGGACACTATTAGCACCACGTGTTGGTAGCTGATACCAAGTTGGAAGTTGCAGTAGATATAGACCCACTGTGTAGTTTGTCTTAACTCCACTACCTTCTACCAGGACCTGTTTTGTGAATTCACATCTCTGCCCCGCAAGGTCCCACAGCACATCTCACCTTGTATTGGGAATATCTCCCGATGATGACATCATCGGTTCTAATATTATCATCGGATGATGTTCCTAATACATGGCGGAGATGTGAACTCCCGTTTTTGTACCATCATAGAAACTGCTACTAGTAACAACAAGAATAATTTGTGGTTACTACTGGCCTTCCAATCCTGTTTCATCATTGACCAATTGATTTTGTGATGTTCCCAATACAATTGAGGCAACATCTCCTATAAGCAAAAACTTATGCGTACATGTATGTCAAATTTGTAGGAAGATACTCCTAATGTGTGCAACTTTCAAAGAACCCTCTTGGGTGTTTGGTTGCAGAATCAATTAACCAAAATTGTTCCCTTGAAAAAGAGTAACTTTTGAGGGTTTTGAGGAATCACTGATTTATTCAATAAAACATGTTTGGTAGAAGTAATGTTGACAAGTATACTTTTAAATCATAAACATGTCATTGCCATTTCACAAATCAATTTGAAAATCACCCCACCCCAACAGTTTGCGAGACCATCTCCCAAAACTGCAGGTAACATCCTAAATCATGGAAAGTAGGAATAACCAATTGTTCCATTGATTTTTGAGGAACCAATCTTACCATATAAACATTTCCACACAATTTGGAACATCAGTTGATGTAACGAATTTAAAAGCTAGAATGAGCAAATCGATTCCTCCAATGGTCCAACCAAACATCGCCTAAGTTGGCTGCAGGACATGGTGTTGAAGTATTATTAGTTTTTTTTTTAAAGTCTATGGTGGCGGGCCACATTGGGCATGGTTTAAATTAAAAAATAAAAAATAAAAAATGGACCAAATCAGGAGTTGGCCTATCCTGAGCCGGATTGTTTTTTACACTTTCCAGATTTGGGGTAAAGCAAACCCGTGGTGAAGGATCAATCGGTCCGACTGTCTGAGTCAACAGTAGGCTGTAAAATTGGGTTGAATCAATGATCTACTGACTTTTCTGCATCTTGGTTAAATGATTAAACGAAAGGTTTTCATGATTTAAATGGGCTAGTTACTGGTTAACCTAAACCGTGACCCAATGGCCACTTTGGTTAAATGGTCTAATTATAGTATATTAATTAATATTCGTGACATGTTAAATTAAGATTTCAATCATGATGTCTCATGATCCATTTTTTATTGATTGGTACTAGTAAAAGTGCACGCGTGTTGCATGTGATAGTATATATATTGTTTTTTTAGTATAAGGTAGTAGTCAAAGTTTTTAACATGCGGTTGAACCATAGAATTGGATTTATTGGTTTGTCAATTGGATACATTTTTTTAGTATGCTTTAACCACGAAAATGGGCTATGGTTAATACATTAATTTGTTGTTTTTTTTGTATTTTAGCTATTTCTGCTTTTACTAACAATAACTCTCATTTTTTCAAATACATTTTTGTTTAATATGAAGAATATATAATATTAATACATGTTCAAATTTTTCCATAAAATTTATAAAAAGTTCTATATTTTTATTTTTTATTATTTAGTTATGACATAATAAAAATTACTTATTTAACAAGAGGAAATGCAATTCAATAAATTGTTTGATATTGGTTTTTAATATGAAGAATATATAATATTAATACATGTTCAAATTTTTCCATAAAATTTATAAAAGTTTCTATATTTTTATGTTTTATTATTTAATTATGACATAATAAAAATTACTTATTTAACAAGAGGAAATGCAATTCAATAAATTGTTTGATATTGGTTTTTAATATTGGGGTCAAATCAATTTTTTAGATTGATTATCCAACCACCCAATTCAAGTTTGTAGGTTCATTTACCACCATACCACTTGCCTATGACGTCCTAGCTAATTAAATCATGGAACCATTTGACATGGCTAGTAGAGTCATGTGTTAAACATTAATGCTTTATTTTTTTCCTAATTTTTATCCCATTTTCATCATTAATGAAAATAATTCTCATTTATCACACTTTTTTTATATGATGAATATATAGTATCATAGAATGTACCCAAATTTATCTATATTTTTCTATAATTTTGTGTATTTTATTATTTAATTATAACATCATGTGTTTGATCCATTTGATATGGAAAATTGAACCACTAATCCACCACTTGGATGGAAAAAAACCATTTTGCTTTTTTGGTTGATTTTAAATATTGTATTCCATTTTCATAATTAATAAAAGTAATTCTTATTTTTATATTTATTTTTGTTTAATATTATGAGTATATAACATTATAATTGTATCAAAATGCTTTATACAAAGCTTATATTTTTCTTTGAGTTTCTATATATTCTATTAATATTTATTTCTCAATTATGACATCATAGATTGACTCATTTAACCTAAAAGATTAGATCGTTAACCTACCATCTAGATATGAAATTGGTTTCATTTTCAGACTGGTTTTAAATTTTGTATTTAATTTATATCACTAATAAAATAATTATTATTCATGGTACTTATTTTGTATTTATATGATTAATATATAATATTATAGATATGCCCAAAATTGTTTTGTATTTTTTGTATTATTCTATTTTAAAAAATTTATTTTTAATTATACATCATGAGTTAACCTGATGATGCTTGATTTGGTGCTCCCTACTAGAGGATAGCTCGGACGTCAGGCTAATGAGGTTGCCTGGCCGATCTGCAAGAAGATAGGTCAAAGTGTTCGGGGTGCTTTACCCGGTGTGGGCACTCCGATGCTTAAGAACGAATTGGAGGTTTTAGAGAGTTGAAATCAAGATTACTAGTATTTGAGAACTAAATTGTGTGTACCTTTTCTCTTAGGGAAGAGATGAGACCTTTATATATGTGTTGTTTGGCATGGGCTTCACGCACCGGGAGTGACATGATGCATGCAAAGGAGGTCAACGAGCACGTCTCGCAAGTTGCCATCTGGACCTCAGTCAGGTCGACAAGTCATCGAGGGAGGTCGCTCCTCACGCCGAGGTCACTTCCACCGGTACTGACAAAGTACCATAGGTCGGCAAGTCCTCAAGGAAGTCACTCCTCACGCTGAGATCCATTGGACCGGTAACAATGAGGTACCACAGGTCGGCCCTGGATGAGGTGTTGCTAGCCGCCCTGCCAAGGTGCCCGAGTTGTGAATGAGGTGCTCGGACTAGTTCCAAGGTATGCCTCCTTGACTTAGTGGGATCTACAACTATTCGTGTGGTGCTGAGGTGTCATGTGGCGGTCCTGTCATGCCACGTGTTGCTAGGTCAGTGGAGGGCCAAATCTGCCCTCATCAATTGCCCTCCACACTCGAGTCAAGGTCAATTCAATGAAGAGTGTAGCTTGTTTGAGATGAGGCCCGATGTGACTTGCTCTCTATTTCGCTGGTTGTATGAAATCCTCTCTGAAGTCTTCCTTTCCTCCGTTTCTTTTCTTTCTTTTTTTATCAGGTTGGCAATGAGATAACTTTGTCCTTTGAGATCAATGTAGTGTAGTAGCGACAAAGTCAAAAACGCTGTTGAGCTAGATAGATGAGGGCCGACCTGCATAGGTCGACCTACTTGTTGCCGATGGGTTTCAATGTCGGCTAGGGGGCCTCGATGCTAAAAGCGATTTGGCTTACCCTTAGAATTCGATTGGGTCAAGATGCCAAAGTGGTTACTCGTAATTTTGACAGTCAAAACGATGTCAAGATGTCAAACTACCGATGTATCCCAAGGTCGGCATTGAAGGGGATGAGAGATTCATCCCATGGATGCCCAAAGATTGCGGAATAAGGGGCAAATTTAAAAAAATTTTCTCTCCCTTCAACTGGGAATCGCATTCCCTATTTAGAAAATCATATTTTCAAGGATCA
>NW_010729377.1:338539-393845 GCF_000365185.1 Nelumbo nucifera
GCCCATCAATCTCCAAGGTCCAGGGCAATACTGGAAATCTGGTCCAGTTCATAGATTCAATTAATCCTACACTGTATGTGCCTAGGGTCTCACCCTGGCAGCTGAGACAGGCCACCCCAACCGACTTGGTGGCACCACAGTGTCAACCTTGTCAGGATAGGTCTCCCTAGACCAATCCACTGGCTGTGAACATTCTAAACAAACACTAGTCTCATTAAGTGTCTAGTTTAAGGGTATTACACAGAAACATAMMAAGGGRACATGAATCAAATATGCACTTTTATTCATTTACAATAAACTCATAAAGTACATCATTCTGATTGAAGCTAAGGGCATACAAAACTGTCTAACAGGCATTGGGCGCCTTAGCTAAAAGCAGTTTGGCTTCCCCTTAATAGATTTTCGTCGACATGCACGTATTGCGAGTCAGCTCATCCAAGTTGCCAAAGCGGTTATAATTTAGGCCGTTAAAACGATGTCAAGCTAGATAGATGGGGGCCAACCTGCATAGGGTGGACTACCTGTTCCCAACGCATTTCGAGATCGGCTTAGGGGCCTTGATGTTGAAAGCGGTTTTGGCTTCCCCTTAGAGTTCAATTTAACCAGATCGCCAAAGTGGATGGTCATTCTATAGTAGCTTTAAACGCAGTTGCATCTATACCATCACATAGGATTGACTCTCTTGGGTTTGTGTTCGCAAGTCAATGGCACACATGTGCTATTCCGCTCCTAGAACTGCTGGCCATCCACTCCGAAAGCCATGGAGGCTCACCTTGAGGGGATCGCTCAACTGTCTATGGGTTGCCTACCCTCACGGGAACCATGAAAGGTTCGACCTGTGAGGCTGCTTCCACATTCAGCTCGTTGCCCACTCTCACGAGAGACATGGAGGGCTCGATCAATAGTGAGGCTCTGTAGTTGGGTTGGGAGACAATCTAGGCCAGACCACTAAAGCTCGTCCGGGCTGATTACATCTTGCGAGTTGGCTCATCTAGGTCGCCGAAATTTTAACAAACCAGTTCACTCTCAGCAACTCGGCCTATAGACACCTTGTCACCTCGACAATGCTGACCTGCGAGGGTGGCTCCACAATCTATTGGCCATCAACTCCCACGGGAACCATGGAGGGCTCGACCTGCGGGGCGGCCTCACAGTCTGTTAGTCATCAACTCCCATGGGAACCATAGAGGGCTCGACCTGCGAGGGTGGCCTCACAGTCTGTTGGTCTTCAACTCTCGTAGAGAGAATGTAGGGCTCAACACGCAGGAGTGGCCTCACAGTCAGGGCCAAGAGATTTTGTCCGGGCAAGGCTATTAGAACTTGGTCGGGCCAATCATTCTAATTCTACCCCCCTGGGGGTTCCTTCGATCCAGGTGTTGTTGTTGTTGCTTGAGAATGCCATTACTTGAGGCTCAGAGAACGGATGAGAACTTAGCTTTTGTGTAATGGTTCCCACAGACGGCGCCAATTGATGATGCATGATCTGGTGCTCCCTGCTGGAGGACAACTCAGATGTCAGGCTAGTGAGGTTGCCCGGTCGAGCTACAAGAAGATAGGTCAAAGTGTCCGGGGTGCTTTCCTGTGTGGACACTCTGATGCTTAATTTAATGAGTTGGAGGTTTTAGAGAGCTGGAAGCAAGATTATTGGTATTTGAGAGCTAAATCATGCGTACCTTTTATCTTAGGGAGGAGATGAGACCTTTATATATGCGTTGTTTGACGTGGGCTTCACATACCACATCCAAGATTTTCGGGAAGACGTGCCTAACCGGTACGAAGTCATCAGAGGTAGTCACACATGTAAACCAAGCTTTGTGCCTTATTCGGTTTCCTTCGTAACATTCAGGGTGGGAACCAACATCCAAGAGACCTGGGGGTGACATGATGCATGCAAAGGGGGTCGGAGAGCACGTCTCGCAGGTCGCCACCTAAACCTTAGTCAAGTCGGCAAGTCATCGAGGGAGGTCACTCCTCACACCGAGGTCACTTCGATCAGTACTGACAAGGTACCACAGGTCGGAAAGTTCTCGAGGAGGTCGCTCCTCACGCCGAGATCCATTGGACCAATAACTATGAGGTACCATAGGTCGGCCCTGGATGAGGTGTTGCTAGCCACCCTGCTGAGGTGCCCGAGTTGTGAACGAGGTGCTTGGACTAGTTCCAAGGTGTGCCTCCTTGACTTAGTGGGATCCGCAACTATTCATGTGGCGCTGAGGTGTCATGCGGCAGTCTTGTTGTGCAACGTGTTGCTAGGTCAATGGAGGGCCAAATCTKCCCTCATCATAACCCATTTGATCTGAAAGGTTGAACCACTAATCCGCCTCCCAGATAGGAAAATTGTTTAATTTCTCATTGGTTTTAAGTTCAATATTTTGTATCCATCATTAATAAAATTATGTCTATTTTATCATACTTGTTTTTTAATATGACAAATATATAATAATAGAAATGTGTCCAAATTTTTTAAAAATTTTTATTTTCTATAGTTTTTATATTTTTATTTTTTAATTTTATTTTTTATTTATGACATCATGGAATTGTCCATTTGATCCAAATGGTTGAACTACTTACCCTCTAGATGGAAAAATATGATTTCATTTGTAAGTTTATTTTAAAAATATAAAATTTCATTATATTAATAACTATTGTGTATTGATTTATTAGTGGAATTTAATGATGAGAAACAAAAGTATAAATATTGGATTGAAGGAGAGAGAGAGAGAGAGAGAGAGAGAGAGAGAATGTGATTTATTTATTGACTTAAATGTGAGACTTAATGAGAGGTAATAATTGAATGCACTTAATAGTATTATTTTAATTGCATTTTCTACTTAAATCTTCTATTCCATTTTCATCATTAATAAAAGAAATTATTATTTTCATATTTAATATTATGAAGATATAACATTAGAATTGTACCAAAATGCTTTATACAAAGCTTATATTTTTGTTTGAGATTCTATATATTTTTTAATATTTTTTACTTAGTTATGAAATCATAGATTGGACCCATTTTACCTGTAAGATTAGATCGTTGACCTACCATCTAGATATGAAAGTGGTTTCATTTTCAGGTTGGTTTTAAAATTTGAATTTAATTTTTATCACTAATAAAATAATTATTATTCATCATACTTATTTTTTGTTAATATGATTAAGATATAATATTACAAATGTAGGGGTGAGCATTCGGTTTATTCGATTAAAAACCAAACCAAATTGAAATCGAATAATAGAAAAACCAAAATTTTCGAATTGGCTTTTAGTTATTTCGATTAAAACCAAATTTTAATAATGTATATACTATATTATATACATTATAACATATAATAAATAATATACATTACAAAAGAAAATTTCATTATATTATATATTAATATAAATAATATTATATATTATATATTGCATATGATATACAAAAGTTCAGTTTATTTGGTTAACCAAATTAACCAAAACCCTAAAAAAAAAAACAAACCAAAATTTTCAGTTTGGTTTTAACCGAATTATGCTCATCCCTATAATAGATGTGCCCAAAATTGTTTTGTATTTTTTGTATTATTCTATTTTTAAAATTTTATTTTTAATTATACATCATGAGTTAACCCATTTGACCTGAAGGGTTGAACCACTAACCCACCTCCTAGATAGGAAAATTGTTTCATTTCCCATCAGTTTTAAGTTGTATATTTAGTGTTAATCATTAATAAAATTATGTCTATCCTATCATACTTATTTTTTTAATATGACAAATATATAATAATATAATTGTGTCCATTTTTTTTCAAAATTTCTTTATTTTCTATATTTTTGTATTTCTAAATTTTTATTATTTATTTATGACATCATAGAATTATCCATTTGACCCAAATGGTTAAATTACTTACCCACCACCTAGATGGAAAAATATGATTTCATTTCTAAGTTTATTTTAAAAATATCAAATTTCACTGTATTAATAATAATTGTGTATAGATTTATTAGTAAAATTTAATATTGAGAAACAAAAGTATTAATGTTGAATTCAATGAGAGAGGATGTGATTTATTTAATGACTTAAATGTGAGACTTAATGAGAGGTAATTGAATGTATTTCATAGTATTATTTTAATTACATTTTCTACTCAAAGGTGAGCCAAATTCAAGAGAACGAGTATTTTAGTAAAGAAAAATTTCAGAAGCCAACACCTTATTCACGCTTTTATAAGTAATAATATACATCATTATAATTGTAATAGCATTAAAATGTCAATTTTTTTCTCCATGGGGTAACTCAACAAGGGATGTCCATCCCCTCAAACCCATAAATCCCCCAACCCTGGGGCAGGCGGGATTTGATCTGAAGTCTCCTGCCTTACCAACCCGTCAGTTGACACCTTAGTGGTTTGTGTTCACATTTTTTTTTTCAAAATACAATTAATGCACCATGGATTTTGTCTTGATTAAAATATACATATAAATTTAAGGAAATCAATCCAAATTATGCTGATGCTCAAGAATACTATAGCTATTATAATTTATAAATGGGATTTTTTATCTAAAACTCACCCCACATTTCTTGGATTCTCTTAAACCTGCCCTAACTTACCTCTAAAGACCCCCCTTGTCTTTTAACAGAAAATTTATCTGACAAGGGTCTCTAGATATCCAAAGCTCAAGGCTAATGTAAAAAACTAAAAAAAAAATACAGAGTTATCAAAAATCAAGGGTAAGCTTAAAAAATACTAGAAAAGGAAGAGAGTTTTAAATAAAAACCCTTTACAAAAAAGTAGTTTAGAAGTTAAAACCGTTTAGCTTTCAACAATTTGTCGTAACTTGGCAAATATAGGCGTTTAGGGTTTAAATCATGGTTTTCAAAATCGACTGGACCGGAAAAATTGGAACCGGTCAAGTGACTGGTTCCGTTTTTCCCCAAAACCAGATTTTTGCCAAAAATGTTGATAAGTATCGAAAACGCTATGTGTATTGGAAAGACAAATTTAAGAGACGTATCGGGATACACCTTGGATACGCATGGATACGGACAAAAAATTAAGATATGCATGGAAACACATGGAAATGCTATAAATACTCTAATAAATCATAAATAAACATTAATATCACTAAATATAAGACATAAATGAGCTATTTATGCATAAAAATAACATGTTTTAGTGGGTTTTATGAAAAAAAAAACAAATTTTAATCAATAAACGGGAAGTCGGGAACAGAAACATACTATCTAATTATGGACATTATAGATCAAGTAATTTTTTTCATGTTTTATTCTATTTTTTTAAAAACTAAATTATTTATTTTTATTCAAATAATTATTTTGCATGTTTTATTCTAATTTTTTAAAAACTAAATAATTATTTATTTTTATTCAAATAATTATTTTGCATGTTTTATTATAAAAATTAAATTAAAATTAATAAAAGTAAATATGTAACAAAAACTTGAATGGATTTATGGACATAATAGATGAAATAATTATTTTGCATATTTTATTCTAAATTTTAAAAATAAATAAATATCAATGTTTTAAAACATAGAGGTGTTCCACTACCTAGAGGCATGATGCATAGTTCAGAATGCAAGAGGCGTAGGCCTCTTGAACACAAGGAGGTGAAAGCTTCCTTAAGAGGAGGAAGGAGGAAGGGGGGATTTCATGTTTTTTTCTGTCTTTAATAAAAATCTTTTACAATAAGAACAATAATGATGCATAACAATTGTTAAAAGGGGGGTCTTGTCGAAGCGGAGGCGCCGAAGTGGAGCAAGACCCCCCTAACTCAAAAAAATAAATTGGGTTACATCAAAAAAGGGGACGGGGGTCTGGGGGCGCCCCCCAATCGAAGGGGCAGGGGGCAAACCACTTTCTTTCCCCTAATATTTTCTAACATTGGCTGAAAATGTAAAAGAAATTTGAAAAAACATATTTATTTTCTCTCTTTTTTTCACAACCTTGAAAAACTTATTGAATCTTGCAAATTTATAGATGTTTTGGCAAATTTTCACACGATTTGAGTCTTTAGAAAGGTTAAAAAGCTTTTTGAAGGGTTTGGGAAAGAAAGAGGGCTTTTGAAATGGGTTTAGAAGCCCTCTTTCGAAGGGAGTTTTATTTGCGATTCCGCCACAGTAAAATTGTACTGTATCGGTTGATATGCTACTGTATCAGTAGCGTATCGACTGATACGGTGCCAAAACACACTAATACTCAATGATACGAGCACGATACAGCATCGATACAACGAATAGATACGACACATTCAATTTGGTACCATGTACCATGCCGAACACTTGCCGAAACGATACGTATCGACCGATACGGGTCGATACGTGACGAAATTTTGAACCTTGGTCAACAAACCACTGACCTGGGCGGTTGAACCGTTCGAACCGTTCAATGGTTTTGACCATTATTTATTTATTTATTATTTTTTTGTCAGAACAAGTCGACTATTCGGTTCGAATCGTTAGACCATTTGACCCGGGAATCGGACCCCTGACCGGTTCGTTCTCCTGGTCGATTTCAAAATCCTTGGTTTAAATGCCTTCACATGCATATATATAATTTTTACAATGGGGAATTCAAATGTAGTCAAATGGTTTAGATTATTGGGTTTTAGACTTTTTATGCAATGGGTACGTACAACCCAACCCATTTTAATTCTATTTAATGGGTCATTTTATTCAAATTCAACCCGCTAAGACAAAAAAAAAATCACTTCAGCTATTAAGGAACTTGCAACTCTTCTTAATTAGGGTTATAACCAGGTTGAATTCAGATCAGATCCCACTAGGCTTGTTCATTTGCTCAGACATCTAACATCTGAAAGTGCAATAATTACATTAAGAGGTATATTGGTATTGGTGAACTTTTTTTTCCTCTGAACTCTGAATGCAGAGAATGTTCTGAATTCTGAAAATTGTCAAATGTCCATTTTAACCCCATATATGAGAACTTTTGTTTGCTTTTCGATGGCATCATTAGAAAACAAAAAATTGTAAAATTCCACTTTAAGAGATAAGAGATAAGAGGCATCGAACACCCATTTTCCTTTTAAAGTTACAAGACTCCTCTTAAGAGATAAGAATTAAGAGGAAACGAACACGTATCTAAACCCAATCAAAACATTAAGCTCAATTTGGCATGAGTACAAATACAAATATGTATAGTGCAAATACATATAAAATATTACAAAATACAAGGTTTTATTATATCCTACATATTCATATTTGTAATTTCCAAACTGAACCTTAAATCCAAAATTTGATATATCAAACTTATATTGGATTCGGATTTAATCCAAGTCCAACTTATTGTACTTAAAATAAAGAAAAAATAGAAAAATTGCTTTTTTAACTTATATAGTAAGTTTATATAAATATGAATTATTAAATTTATTAGTACTAAGCTTTATATAATTGTATATAATATCATATATATACACATAAAATAATATTATTAATTAGACTTGGATTTTAATCAAATCAGATAGGTTAAATCCACATATGATCTAATTATTAATTGGATGTAAGTTCTAACATTGAAATCAAGGACAATCGGATCAGATGTGGAAGCAGGTATTAGACATTTAGACTCCATTGACAGCCCTATTCTGAATCACTGAAGAGATAATGCAACAAGTCATTCAGTTCAGTCACTAGGCTGTAATTAAACAGTACCAAAGATGTAAAACTGTTGATGTAACATAACGTTGGACTTCATTAGTAGGAATTAAAGATCAATGTGTAAAACCTTTCCAGTGAATCCACAACTTTTTGAAACATGACATTGAAAGCTCAAACCACATTTCCATGCCTGATGACTACACCATGTTGAATGTATTTGCTCGGTAGCGACCAGAGAAACAGAAAAATTGTTCATTCTCAGAACCAGATAAAGAGAACTTCCGAGCAAATTCTGGTGCAACAGTAAAATTGTTCTAGATAAGGTAACTTTACATATTCTCTAGTATCTATAGCTGAACTTAAAAGTTGATATACACAGCCATACAAGTCAGAGATTCATCCGAACTGCAAACCAAGATAGGCATTAAACAACACAGCGGTAAGTAACATGTGAACCAGTAATTTCACCACTGTAGATAACTTTTACCACTTGCCCCTTCTCAAGTCCATAGTATCGAGCAATTGCATCACTCTGTAGCATTCTAGGCATCTGCAGAGCACCTATCAAATATCAGTTTGAGCAGTTATATATCATAAATATGAATCGAATAAACCAATCTTTTTCAAAACCTGTCGTATCTTTAATTTCTCACACAGAACCAGGAAACAACTTTAAATTTCTTTCCATATAAAAAAATCTGAGTGACAAAGGATTCACTATTTCAGTTCGATTCTGTTACCATAGAGATATTTTCAAGGCCGTTTCAAACATAATTTTCAAGGTTCCAAGGCAAGGCTAGGCGACAGGAGGCACCATGTCACCTAGTTGCTGCCACCTAGGTGATAGATTTTTTTTTCTTCTTTTTTGAATAAAAACTATGAATCCTAGGGTAATTTCTTAGGTTCTATAGCAAGCAGCAACCATCTTTCACTATTAAGAATATATAAGTATCCAAGAGCTGCATGTAAAAACTATCTTGGCCATTAAGCAAGGTGACCCTTCATGAGTGCCCTCCTTATTACCCAGTGTTTCAAAAACCGACCAGGAGGCAGAACCGTTTTTGCCTCCGGGTCACGGGTCACAGGTTCGACCAGGCGGGTCAGATGGGTCAGACCATGCCACATCAGCCATATGAAAATTCAAATATATATGTGTGTGTGTGTGTGTGCAGTGAAAATTTGATGCATTTCAGGGTATGCGCCTCGCCTAAGTCCTAGGCGCAGCCCTTTGAAAAGGCACACGCTTGGTGCACCTGATGCGCCTTGCGCCTCATCCCAGGCGTGCTCCTTTTGAAAATTTGATGCTTTTTTGCTTTTTTTGAACATAGCAACTGGGCCGGGGCTCCGCTACCAAACCCCCGTACCACGCCCCTCGAGGCAAGCCCAAACAAGTCCACTTTAGGTCTAAAATTCTTAGTTTTCACACAAAAAATAATGATTTTATAGTTTTAATTGCTTTTTAAGAAGACATTTTATTATGATAAAATGTTGTTCATTCATTCATCCTAATATAATGTCTTCTTAAAAAGCAATTAAAACTATAAAATCATTATTTTTTGTGTGAAAACTAAGAATTTAAGACCTAACATGAACTTGTTTGGGCTTGCCTCGAGGGGCATGGCACAAAGGTGGCTTGTAGAATCAGGAATGTAATATGTTTTATATTACATTAGCCACTTGAAATAATGCAACTGAGTGAAAAAAGATATTAGAGGTTTGACATGCTTGAAAATGTTTTATATGTTTGATTTTATTTTTAAATTCTCATTTGAATATGCTTTACATCTTATGTTTATGTATTTTAATTTTAGATAATAGGTTTTCTAAAACATTATTTTAAAATTTAAGTTTATATTTTTATTAATATTATGTTTAATATTTTTTTTTGGCATTTGTTTTTGAATTTTCTGACTTTTTTTTATTTTTAGCATGTTTTTTTATTTTGCGCCTTGCTTCAAAAAGGCGTGAGCCTCGCCTTGCGCCTCAGGCGCAACTTGACCCCTGTGCCTTGTGGTTTTAAAACTGTGTGTGTGTGTATTGATATGTATAAACATGTATTTTATCAATAAATAATGTATAATTATGTTTTACATGTAATATATGAAATGTTTTATATTTAATTTATATTTTTTTAATTCAGTTGTAAATTTTTTAATTGTAAAAAAATATTAAAAATTGCAATTTGAGGCCAAAAAAGGGTTTTTTGGAAAAAATAATGGGGGAGGCACCTTGGGACGCATAGATTTCAAAAAGTTACCCAAAACCAAAAAAAATCACCTCAATCGAACACCGGATGCAAAGTTATGGCCTCTTGAAGTTTGCATACACAGTTAGTATGCAACCTGCAACCCGCTCAGTGGGTCGAATGGATCAACGGTCCAACTGTCTAGGTCAGACGTATTTGACGAAGTCAACAGTTTTTTGACCTTTTCTGGGTTTTACTCAAACCAGACCTAGAATCTTGACCGGGTGACGGTTCGAGCGGTTCAACCAGCCAGGTCAACAATGGGTTGAAAACACTGCCTAGGCATCACCTTGACAACTATGTTTTCAAAGTCACACTAAGCTAGAGATGGTTAATATTGTGTATGACCCTTTTTACTTTTTTATGGCCAAAGCAAAATGATAAATAGAGTACAAACTTGTTGATGATTCAAAGTAATGAAAGACTTGTCCCCCCCCCCCACACACACACAACAAAACACAGTTTGGTGTAAAGGACAAGATTGACAATTCTGAAGCACAAATGACTTCTTTACAGCAGTAAACGAATGGTTTTGAAACTCTATCTTAACAGGAGTAATGGTGAACCTTGAAGAATTCCACTTCGATTATTAAATGGAGTGGGAAAACAACCTTTGAGATTCAAAAATGAACAAAACAACCGGTAAAGAAGAATCATGATCTAATCAAAAGAGTACATTGGCTTCTTTGTCCGACACTACTAAGATTGGGTGTCTGCTCTTGCAATATATATTTCCACAATGAAAGCACAGCACACTGCCTAAATTCTCTTCAATTGTAGAATCGATATTATGAAAGAATCAAGAAAAAGTTGCATATGTGCTTCTGTATTTGAAACCAAAGTAGCACTGCAAAAATAATTTAAGAAACTCGTTCTTCACATCTCAGATAACATGCAACTTTCATAAACAGGGTTGAATAGAAACATTGACCTGCTTGTCCTCCAGGCTGTACTTATTTAGTATCTTTTCTTTCTCTTCTGGAGTCAGAATTTCATGCTTTGGTTTCAAAACATGTTTTGTAATATTGATCAATAAGTCAGTAATCTGCAAAAGAAAACAAGCCATAATTAGAACATACTAACTCAATAGAGCTTGAAAAGGAAAGAAGGGTGAAAAGGGTGGGGGCACAAGGTCAAAAGCATACAAGGCTGATATAAGCATATACCTAATTTTAAAGGTAAGAGAACCAAAAAGTACTCTTTAAATCTAAAGAAGCCAAGAACAAAAAGAGAGAACTCATCTTTTCTTCTTGTTAATTATTTTTTATCAGTAACAGAAACTTTATTAATATGTGACAAAGGACATTTAGAAACAGCTCAATGTTGACAAGCAAAATTGGCACAAATTTCCTACCAGGACCAGGCAGTCCAACAAAACTTTGTTTACTACGTCCCTGGCTAGCATATCTGCTAGGTTGTTTGCTGACCTGGGAATCCATTTGAACGAGTGCCGAGTGGTTCATTGTGGATATCAGTAGCTGGATCTCTTTTATGATCTTATCCTTTTTTAGTAAACCTCTTTATCATCTTATCAAATGACTTGGGTTCCACAAACCTTGATCTTCAGATGTAAACCATCCAATCACAATTTGGAAGTTACCTTCAATGGAAAAATCAGTTCAGCACATTTCTCTACTCAGTCTGAGACCATTGGGAAGTGCTAATATTTCAACTTTCAAAGTCCTCCAGCTGGTATGCAAGTAATTTAGCAGAAGCCATCAAAGTTGAGCTTCAGTTTACAGATTTCTGGCTTTTCCCAATTCCCACTGTATCAGAGAGGGTTGTCTTCTTGGTTTGTGACTTCCTACTGTCTCCCAACCTGAGGATGGTGTCCATTGAAATCCCCTGGAATTCTTTTCTTGTTGTTAAGTTAAACAATGTCTTATCTTTATAGATAGGTTTTTTGTGAAAGTGTGATTGTGTGAAGCTCCCACTTTCTTTTTTCTTTTTAATTATTAACCATGATTTAGATGATCTTTTCTCATTGTATGATAGAAATGATCTTTATTCATGAAGATGCTAAAAAGGAAGACTGGTTCCCTGCAACCAAGAGAATTTTGAAAGAGAGAAAAGAACAAGACTGAACAAATATCATGGTAATACAACTCGAAAATAACACAGAAAGTAACCTCCCTGGCCTCTTGCCCCCAAATACAGTAAGAGAAGAAGTTTCTTTCATAGTTGACCTGTTCATGCGCTGGGCTTCAGGATCAGGTTTACACACTCAGGCTTGGAGCCAGCCCATGAACAGGTCGATTTCCTAGGGATTTCCTTCAATACAGAAATAGATCACAAAAATCTGACAATTATCTCCCCAAAGGCCTCCTAATATCTGAAGGACCACGATTATCAAATGAGCACTGCTGAAATGGGGTATTTTATGCTTCAGCTATAGTGCAGGGGTATTATTGTCATTGTACTATTATATTATGTCACACTAATAACATATTATGTTGCAACAGTGGGACCCTCCAACACCTGATTTCATCAAGCTGAATGTTGACAGGAGCAGTATTGGTAATCCAGGCCCTTCCGGAATAGGAGGTGTGCTAAGAAATGACGGGAGAAATCTTGGAACTGTTCTCGGGACCAATTGGGGAAGGGAATTCCATAAGAGCTGAGCTTGAGGCAGTTCTATATGGTTTACAAAAGGTAATGGAGTTAGGCATTCGGAAATTGATAATCGAAGGGGACTCTAAAGTGATCCTAAGCTGGCTGAGAGGAGAGGAAAGGAGTCCTTGGTGGTTCAGAAATGAAATCAAAAAATTCAGAAATCTGTCAAAAGATATGCAAACTTTAATCCGGTGGGTTCCAAGATCGGCAAACAATTTAGCAGATCAATTAGCAAAGCAAGGGGTTAGAAGAGAACAGACTTTTTGGGCTTGGTTGTACTCCTAAATAGCAAATTTCTGGGTTTGTCTTTCTGTTTTTTCTCCTGTTTTTTCAAGGGTAGCCGAGGCTACTCTCCATTGTAAATTTCTTCTATTGCAATAAAGCTTTCTCTGATTTTACTGATAAAAAAATAACATTACAGTGGGGGATGCCACCAAACCCCCAAGATTCTTCTATTCTTTTCTTCTCCTGTTTTACTCCTCTCTTCTCTCTCTTCATCCTTATTACATGGTATCAGAGCACTTTTCAAGGTGATATGAACTCTGTTTTTGAACTCCACCTAGAGAGTAGATTGAAGGGCTGATCACCTGAATTGCAGAGGAAGGCTTAGAAGATCTCAGACTGGTCTAAACTCTATTTTTTCTCTTCCTCTTGATATTTCTTGGTCACTAAACCAATAAACATTGGTAGTGGTGACTGTTCTGTGATGATGGGAGTGTAGAAACCCATTATTCATCCAAGAAATCCGGATCATGTGATGTTCTGGGTGCTGGGTGTATATCTGATGTTTCCTCTTCATCTTGGAGTGTTTGATAGGTCTGGGAACTAAGCCTGATGCAAGTGGATCACTCCAAGGAAACCTAGAAACCTGTAAAAGCTGCAGTGAGTAATTTTTTGTGCTGTTTCATAGATTGAGATTGGTTCCATCCCTGTCTTTTGGCCTGTTTAGCCTCTCGGGTGGTAGGAAGAAATCTGTAAATGAGTACAGCAGATTTCCTTCAAGATGGTGAAGGTTTTTTGTGATACCCAAGATCTGAATTGATGTTTCCTGGTGGACTCGAGTGTTCTGTGTGAGCTACAGATGCTGTTTTTTCTTTTTGTTTGGCATTAGAGTGAGTGTGGGATTGCTGTTACTTGCTGTTTAGCATTACAGAAAGTGTGACTGTTGATTGGATGTAGTTTGTGTGGATTGTTTTATGATGTGCACCATTTTTTGTTATTGGAGCCTGTGTAAGCCACTGGTTGTATATTCTTATTGGTGGACTGAGTTATTTATCAGTGTTTACTTAATTTGGTATTATGGCAATTGAAGATTCAGCTACATTTGGTATCACTTCCACCCCCTCTTATAGTTAGTAACAGCATGGAGATTGGAGAGCATTAATTTCCCTGTAGCCATTACCCCCCTACATGGATGCAACTACTCGGAGTAGTCCAAAGGTGTAAAACTGTTCATAAGGAGGGAAGCTCGGATACTTGGATGGTGAGAACAAAGGAAACTGAAGGAACAACAACTGGTGTGGGGCCTTTCTTTTGATAAATGAATAATGATTTTATTACTTAAGGAAGTAAGTATACATTCACCCCTAAGAAGAGGCACGAGATGTTACCTCCCCTTAGAGATGAGAACATAACCACACTCTTAACAGGATACAATCATAAGGTGGCCCAAAATAATTCAGCCCTTGAGACCCCTTGTTTAGCCAAAGAATCAGTCAGCGTTTGTTGATCTGCTAACCCACTGAAAACTGACTGACATGTTTCTTGTGAGCCACTTAACTTTCTTGAGAAGATCCCTGTATCCCCAGAATACTATATCTGAATTCAACAGCCATCCCATTACCACTTTAGAGTCTCCCTCAACTATCAAATTTTCCACTCCTAGTTGGTTAGCAACCTGTATTCCTTTTACCACAGCCAGTATCTCAGCCCTTGTGGAATCGCCAAATCCTACTAGACCTGAAAATAGGGATAGGATGTTGCTGTCCTTATCTCTTAAGGTCCCTCCTATCCCCAAGGGTCCTGGATTACCTTGACTGCTCTCATCAAAATTCAGCTTTACCATGCCCTCTGTAGGAGGTCTCCAAACTGCCTTTGATCTATTCTTTTTGGAGGCTGTGGAAGCCACCTCTACCCAACTTTTCCGAAGATCATCAAAAGAGTAATCCCTAAACAAATCTGAAGTTTTCAGCCAAAGAATTGTTGTCCTTGTCAAAATACATTCCTTTACTTCTTCAATGCTTCTTTCCTTTTCTTGGAATATTCTAGCATTCCTTTCCTCCCAAATAGTCCACAAAGTGGCTGCTTTAATGCACTTCCACATTAGTTTCCCTCTCTTAGTTGACCACCCAAAAGTAGATGGATCAAAAAGTAGATTTACTTCAGAGGGCAAATTCCACCTGCACCCAAATAACATAAAGACCCAATTCCAAATATTAGCAGCAAAGGAACAAGATAACACCAAGCGGTAGCAATCCTCATCATGTTCTTTACACAAACTACACCAATTTGGGGACAAACAAAGATAAGGTCTCTTCTTTTGCATATTAGCTATAATGTTGATCTTACCATAGAAAGTTTCCCAACAAAAAACTACTTTTTTTTTAAAAGAACAACTCATCAGAACTTTTACAAAGATCATTAAAAATTCTAGGGCTGTCAATGGTACACGAAAATCTGAGACCCGATCCGACATCCGATCCGATTATCTTGGATTCAGATGATGTATATATGTAATCGGATCGGATTCAGATGTTACAATCTACATCCGATTAATAATCAGATCGGATTCGGATTTGACCCCATCCGGTCTGATTAAAATCCAAATCCAATTATAATATAACATTTATTAATTTTAATATATAACTTTATATAATTATATTTAAAATTATAAAAATATATTTTATATATTATATTATATGTGAATTTATGTATATAATAAATTTAGTGTGTTATATTTATATTAAATTATTATATATAAAGGTTAAAAATAAATAAAATTTTCAATATTTCTAATATTTTAGAAAATTTGTAGCGGAGCCAGATTAAATCCGAATCCAATCCGAGTCCGTTAGGATTCGGATTCGAATCCGAGTCTTTAAATCCGATCGGATTCAGATGTATGCTATCAGTAATCGGATCGGATGCGGAATTTTCTGCATCCGATCCGATTACAGCCCTATAAAATTCTATTGTTCCTCTCAAACCAAATAGTGCTGATCACTGCCGCTGGAATGGTCCTCCAGATGATTTTTGCTCTTTTTGATAGACCCGGAATATACCAACTGAGAAGAAGTTCCCGAATCGATCCTGGCATCACCTAGTTAATGCCCACCACATGCAAGAAATGAGACCAAATCCTCCAAGAAAAAGAGCAATGAATACATAAGTGATCCATGGACTCTTCCATTTGACCACAAATCCCACAATTTAGGTTATCCAAAGTGATTCCTCTTCTCATCAAACTGCTTCTTGTTAGACATTTGTTTAGGGTGGCAGCCCAAACTAGGAAATTGACTTTGGAAGGGGTAGAAGGAATCCAGATTTGTTTAGATGGGAAAACAGAGTCTCCTGTAGCAGTTAGACCCTCCGCAAAGGATTTAACTAAGAAGTTTCCATTAGCCTTCCATTTCCAGATCCAAATATCATTTACTTGGGGATTGAAGATGAAATTATTCAGGCAGCTAAGGAGGCTCATTACTTCCTCCACCTCCCAGTCCTGAAAAGTTCTATAGAAGTTAGGCTTCCAGACCACTTCCCCTCTCATTAGCTCAAAAGATTCAGCCACTGTAGCCTCTTTGTTCTCAGCCACTGAAAAAATAAGAGGGAACTTTTCCTCTAAAGTTGTTTCATCATGCCACCTATCCTTCCAGAATCTAATTCTGTCCCCCTTTCCCATCTGAAAGCCCACACCCTTCAGAAAACTCGGGAGCACTTTCATTATAGCCTTCCACAAAGAGCATCTATAGGAAGGAAGGTTAATTGCAGTTGTCCAACCCCCCCGGCTGAAGGCCATACTTTGCAGCAATGAGCCTTCTCCACCAACTGTTTTCTTCTATGCCAAATCTCCATAAGCACTTCCTCATTAGAGCAGTGTTAAAAGTTCAGTTTTCTTAGACCCAAACCACCTGAACTACGTGGAGTACAAATCTGATCCCAGGCCACCAAGTGAAAATTCTTCTCATCTTCCCAGCCTTTCCATAAAATATCTCTTTGCAATATTTTCAATTCTCTTAGCCACTCTACTCAGAATAGGAAAGAGGGAAAGATAATCAGTAGGAAGGTTTGCAAGTGTACTTTTAATCAAAGTCACTCTTCCCCCTTTGGAAAGGTATTTTGTCTTCCCATTCACCAATTTTCTTTCCATTCTTTCTACAACAGGCTCCCAAATTGTTGAGGATGAGCTTTTTGCACCCAGATGAAGACCAAGAATAGCTAGTCAGGAGGTTATCTATTTTACATCCCAGTACTTCCTTCCATTCTTCCAGCCCCTCAATTTTGCCCACCGGAATGATAGAATATTTTCTTAAGTTCATCTTCAGACTAGTTACTACCTCGAACCAGCTGAAATTCCCAATTAAAGTTTCCAGCTGAGAGAAGGAAGCACCAATGAAGCATAAAGTATCATCAGCAAAGTGAAGAACTATTACCCTCTCACCACCCTGAATTATCTCAAAACCCTCTCATAGGCCTGCCTGACTCGCATGGTTGATGAATTGGGTCAGCACCTCCATAATACATAGAAAAAGCAGAGGTGACAGGGGGTCACCTTGGCGGATGCCCCTTGAATTTTTGAAGAAACCAGAGGACTTTCCATTAATTAGAACAGAAAATTTGGGGGAAGAAACACATACCTTCATCCAGTTTCTCCACTTCTGACCATAATTCATTTTTCCAGAATGAAGTTCAAACATCGCCAGTTCACATGGTCATAGGCTTTCTCAAGGTCAATCTTACATAACAAACCTGGTTCTCCTTCCCTCCTTCTAGAGTCTATTACTTCATTCGCCACCAAAACACTGTCCAGAATTTGTCTTCCGCCAACAAACGCACATTGATTTTCTGAAATTACAGATCCCAACACCTTTTTAAATCTCTCTGCAAGCACCTTTGCAAGAAGTTTATAAAAACTATGCTGCAGGCTTATCGGTCTGAAATCTTTGAGGTTGGTTGCTCCTTCTATCTTAGGGATCAAAGTAATGAACGTAGTATTCAGACTCCTTACCAGAGATGCAGAATCATGAAAATCTTGGAAAGCCTTCAAGATATCATCCTGAATGATATTACAACATTTCTTATAGAACAAATTTGTTAGCCCGTCTGGCCCCGGGGATTTATCTGCATCCATCCTCTTGACAGCTTCCAATATCTCCTCTTCAGAGAAAGGCCTCTCCACCTCCCTTTTTTGACTATTGTTAAGGGTCCTGTACTGAACCCCATCTGGCAGAGGCCGGCGCAACCAAGGATCCTTGAAGAGAATTTTGTAAAAATTGGTGGCAATTGACTGAATATTAATCATTTGACCCCCTATCTGCCCTTCATGTTCCAACCTACTTATGTTGTTAACTCTGTGTCTGACATTTGCCATTCTGTGAAAGAACATGGAGTTTTTGTCTCCCACCTTCAGCCATTGTATCTTGGACTTTTGACGCTGGCGTATTTCATCTTTGTAGGCAAGTCTATCAAAGATAATCTTCGTACCCTCTCTCTTTCTCCTCTCCTCTTCCGAAAGACGCCTCTGTTCTTCAAGATTATCCATTTCCTTAATCACATTCAAGCATCTCTTCTTTTTGAGTTCTGCAGATTGAGCTTTTCCTACCTTCCAACTCTTTATGACAGATTTCAGTTTTCCCAGTTTCTTAGCGAGAACGAAGGAGCTTGTACCATCCACCTGAGTTTCCTTCCAGCTTGCTTCAATTAAGTTTAGCAAATCCTCTTCTCCAAGCCAACTGTTATCAAGCCTGAATGGAGCATGTTTGTTTACCTGTCTGCTAAACACCAGTTTAATCAGACAGTGATCAGATAGAGGCCGTGGAAGAGCCTCTTGCTTAGTTCCCGGGAAAGAATCCTCCCATGTGGATGAGATTAAAAATCTATCTAACTTAACCAAAATAGGATCTTCCTGGTTATTTGACCAAGTAAATTGTGCACCTGAAAGAGGCAGATCCACCAGTTCAAAGTTGTTCACGAAATCTGAGAAATCCCTCATGGCTCTAGTACTTCGAGTGTTTCCTTTCTTTTCTTCAAGAAATCTGATGACATTGAAGTCGCCGCCAATCACCCAAGGGACTGTGATGTTATTTCTCAATTCTGCCAGCTCCTCCCAGAAGATTTGTTTCTCCCTATCTGCATTTGGTCCGTACACATTTGTAACTTGATAGCATTGACCCCCTTGTAACTCAAACATTACAGTTACAGAGAAATCCCCCACAGTGTGAGAGATCTTATTAAATTTTAAGAGATTCCACATTATCAAGATACCCCCAGCACTCCCCACTGCTGGTTTCCCCACCCATTTCACCTCCCCTTCCCCCCAAATACTTCAAATTATACCTGCATTAACCCTCTCTAGTTTTGATTCTTGAATAAGAACTACCCCTGCCCTCTCCCTTTTTAAAACATCACTCATCACCATTCTTCTTCTCCCTGACCCCAAGCCTCTCACATTCCAAGAAAGGAATTTCAGATCCATCAAAATTTAAAAAAAAAAAAAACAAAAAACTTTCTTAATTCTTCCTCCCTTCTTTTTCACTCCTTCCCTCTCTATCACCCCTCTCCACTAAGCCCCACGAAAGACACATGGATTCTTTGACATTCTTTCCTTTCCCTCCTCCTTTCTTCACATTTCCTTTCCCCTTCTCCAAAATCCTCCTCTCAATTCCTTCCAAGTAATCTATCATTTCCAATTCCAGACCTTCTATCGAAACACCCAAAAACTTACACAGACTCAGTAATTTCAACATTACCCAAATTTAGGATTCTTCCAACCATTTGTTCTTTTCTTCCATTGAGGTACTAGTTTCCTCCTGAAGGTTACATTCTGCCTTTCTCTGCTCTTTATTCACTCCCAGAGGTTGTGAGCACGAGCCACTTCCATGTTGATAGAAAGAGGTTTGGCTAACATCCTTCTCTGTGAGTATCCATTGGACAGTTTCCCCCACTCACCTCTCAAGGTTCAACAAGAGGATTTTCCCCCATTTCGCTCTTCTTTTCTTTCTCTGCAGTCTCTTCCTCCATTCTGTCTACGCTTGCTCCCTGGACTGAATCTTCACCGCCTTGGTTCACCACCCTTTTCATAGCCCTTCGAGGACTAAGGTTCTGATTCGTCGAGGACTGGGCTTTTGTTTCCCAGCTTTTAATTGTTTTGCTCCTGGATTCTATTGTATCTGATATCCTATTGCGCCTCTCCCACACCAATGGCCCAATCCTGAACAAATCATTATCCAACCCCTGCATATCCCTTTCAACTAATGGACACCCATTCTGTTCATCCGGGTTTGGATCGTGGGTCCCCACCCACCTTTGTTTAGTTTGTGGGGCCTTATACTGGGTGTCAGAGGAATCCTTCCCTGACATCATCTTTAAGCTATTTTTCTCCCGCAATTTTCCTTGAGGTTGGCATGTTTAAGTCATCTGGCTTTGGTTCAGGCCAGACACCCAACTCATAAAGGCAGTCTTTTATCAGGCTTTTCAGAGCAATTAAAGCTTGTTCCTCTTCATTTCCCAAGTGTGAACTTTGTTTTAGAAGATTCTTTCTTAAATCAATCCCACCATTGGATTAGCCATCCTGACTTTGTATCTGAGGCCTACCTTGGTTCCTGTGGTCCCTTTTTCCAGTCAATTGGTCTTCCATACACCCCGTATCCAGCATAGTTTTCCTCATCTCTTTCTTCCTTCCTTCCGGCGACTTTCCGATCACCGATTTATTTTCATCATAATTAATAATATTCAATTTTGACGTTTCCGAGCCACCAAACTCCTTTAATTATTGGCTTCCGAACTTCTCCTCTTCTAATCTCCTTCTCAAGCTAGCACTAGGCCAGTTATCCTTCCAAAGCCAGACTGAAAACATAACTGCACCTACCGCTATCTCCACCTTCTCCGGAATAGTACCCCCCTCCTTCACTCTAATTGTTACCCACTCGCAGGTTCGAAGTTCCTCCGGCGTGTCGTCAGTTCCGAGAAAGCCTCCACAGAGGTCCCCTAAGGCTTTCATCATGCTTGGATGCCATAGCATCAATGGCAGTTCAAACGCTCTGACCCAAGTTTCTTCTAGATGGTCTTCTTCACCTTCAAACTCAGGAAAGTAACATCCTGAGTAAGAAGCATGGAGTTGTTGCCAAGTCTAGTGATGAAACAGAATACTGGGTTATGGCACATGGGTTGTAGAAGTGTTGTGGATTAAGAATCTGCTAGGGGAACTTGGATTTGCAATTAATGGTCCAATATCTCTTCATTGTGACAATAAAGCAACTATCAACATTGCTACAAATCCAGTTCCTCATGACGGACTAAGCATATTGACTATTGAGGTTGATGAACATTTCATTTGAGAAATGCTTGAAAAGGGTGAAGCTTGCACTCCCTATGTTAGTACTAAGGATCAATTCGTGGATGTACTTACAAAGAGTCAAAACACTATGCAACACAATGATTTATCTTGCAAGTTGTGCCTGTTTGATATTTATGGCCCAACTTGAGGGGGAGTGTTGTAATGTGTGCTTATTTGTGTAAGGGCTTTGGTACAATCTAGTTCAATATAGAATCAAAGAAGGGGGAGAGAGAGAGAGAGAGAGAGAGAGAAGAGAGAGAAATGAATAGAAAATTGAGAGGCAAAAGTTGGGCTGGCGGCACCCCCTTTCTTATTTGTATTAGGATGACAGCATCATTACACAATAGTAGATGAAGGGACATAATTGCCCTTATACACAAATAAGTACACGTTACAACAAGCACCAAAATCAACCTTTAGCATCTGCCCATTATTGCCTTTAATCCTTGCTTTTGTCTTTCTCACTAAGGAGAGATCATCATTCTTCCTTTGTCATGCTCTCTTCCTAGGTTGAGGATGATTAACACCACTTTGAGGGTATGGGTTATCATCCATACCCAATCACTACCATACACCTTAGCTTGTTTAACCACTTCACAAGGCACCATCTCAGCTCTACACAACCCACATCCAAGAAGTTTCAGTCAAGGTTTCACCAAAATAGCATATGTTACTAGAGTTAACCTAGAAAAGCATGCATCATATCAGCATACATGATCCTCTAGACTTACCAATCAACAACAACAATAATAATGGTAACGACACAAACTTGTCAACAATATCCAAAGCATATACCTTATAGTATACATTATCCTATAGACTTACAAATCAACAAGAACAACAACAATAATATAGGCATCCATTATTTACATTTGAATATGAATTAATAAGTCTCCCAAGTCTGTTGTCTATTTACTTCCAGAGGAAGCCATTGGTGTACTAATCTGCCATTATTCAAAATCAAATCCAACACACAGATGTTGGCAGTTTTTTCAACAGTCAATATACCAATAAATACTTGGTTTACTTCAAAAATGTAAAAAACAATGACATTAAGCTAAGGCCTAGGTGGGGAAAAAATGCAGAACCTAAATACGGAAGAGGTATACAAAAAAAAAAAAATGTTATGAGGTAACTTACTTGGAAAAATTCAACTTTACAAGGGAATTGTTCAACTTCCTTCCGTGCTTGGGGCAATATTTCGCTTTGCAAGATCAAGATCACCCGGGTGGGCCAGGAAAGTTCCTCTTTCCCAGTAATCTGGTTCCTGATCCCACGTGCAATCCTGACGTTTATCTTATCAGTTCCACAAAAGACCACCAGAATCTGCAATTGAATTGATGATTTGTATCACTTAAATAAAAAATAGGGATGACCCCAAGATATATTTTATAATGCGAGCTCCAAACAGGAGTACTTAAAGGTAAACATAATTCAAGGTAAAGAAGCCTAATTTTTTGCAATAGGAACTTTCTTCACTAAAACAAAACTTGATTACTGATTTACCTTGCATGCTTTATGGAGTAGCTCCTTTGAAACCCTAAAGTGATTCTAGGTCTCACTGAAATGATTCTTAGGGATTTTATATTGCTTCTCTCTCTATTATGTATTATTTTCTTCAAGCCTTAACAACTATTACATACATCTAAGATCCAATAGGAATGAATTCAAGTGGGAATATTATAGGATCTTGACAAGAGATGTATAAAATTTCAAAATTCTAACGCTTCTTAGACTTCTCCACTTTCTCTCCAAAACTCCTGTCATTCTCCTTGGAACTCGTACACAAACTGTTGAGGCTACCAATCTGATTAGGATTCACTCCACATAACTCAATACTTAAGCCTACAATACTTCAGCACAAAATTCCCTCTAAAACTCAAGTTATTTAAGTCTCTCACTTTCTCTCTCTGGAGAAAACGTGAAATTTCTGAGATTCAAACCAGAATCTCAATTGAACCTAACCTGCTCATCCTAAACACCCTTCCTAAAACCCTATACTATCCATAATCTCCAACTAATTCCCTTCAATTAAAAAGGAAAGATCAAAAAGGATCTTGGGAGATGGAGAGTTGTATCCATGTATATATTCATCTGAGTATTTGTATATATGCATCATGGCAACACATAGCTGCTTCACATGACTCTTTAACTTTTCATATAGCATTCTCTCCAAGAAAACCAAGACACCAACAAAAAGCAAATAATGTCATTTCTGCTTGCAACTAAATCCATGCCAGCCAAGTCCAATACAATCATGTAAAGTCCTAAAAATCACTCAAGATACCCCCTTGGGTTTCCTATTTTCAAGAGAAAATTCAACTCTCTAAACCATCCAAATCCAAATCAAATGTCTTCTAAGAATTATAGAACAAAGCCATCCAATCTCCTGAACCCGGTAACTTTCAAACAACCATACATCATCATCATCCATGCCTTATCCCAACTATATGGGGTCGCCTACATGACTTTTGTTTTGTCAATCCGTTCTATTTAAATCATATCCATTGTTAAGTTATTAGTACTTAAATAATTTCTTAATTCTTACTACCCGTATCCTCTTTGGTCTACCCCAACCTCTTTTAGAACATTAAATCACTTCTTTTAATTGGCACAATTGGTGGTCTTCTATGCATGTGTCCACACCATCTTAGTCTTTGCTCTCTCATTTTATCACCTATTGGAGTTTCTCCTAAGTTCCTATGGATAACTTTATTTCTAATCCTATCCTTTCTATTTTTTCCATTATCCATCTTAGCATTCACATTCCTGCCACATTCATTTTCTGGACATGTTTCTTGACTGCCCAACACTCTACTCATACAACATAATTAGCCTTACAACTGTTTTATATAATTTTCCTTTTAATCTAAGTGGTATTCGCCTATCACATAAAAGTCTAGATGCACCCCTCCATTTTGCCCATCCTACTCTAATTCTTTGGTTGGCATCCTCCTCACTCTCTCCCTTGTTATAAATTATTGAACCAAGGTACCGGAAATGGTTACATTGAGTTTTCTCTTGGTCTCTAACCCTAAGTGTATCATGATTTACCGGAAATGGTTACTTTTAAAACCTCTTGTTTCTAAGCCATTTGTCTGTAAACTTAATTTTACATTTAATCCTTCATTAGTCTCATCGATTAAAAGTTAAAACAATATCATTCGAAAACAACATAACACGCACCATGAACCTTCTCCCGAATATAGTCAATTCATCAAAGGGCTAAGTGCTGAACCTTGGTGAAGACCCATAGTAACTTTCAAACAACCATATATACAACCTTAAAGCTACACAGAGATAATAATAATAACAGAAATAGAACTTATATCATACCTTCTGGGAAGGATCAGAGAGGAGCGAAGCGGAGACCCGGATGCGTTCGAGGTCTGGTTTTTGGCCGTAGGTGGAACGGAACTCCTGGAGGGAGCAATCGATTTCAGAGTCTGGGATGTCGTAACCTCTGTCCCTCAGCATCTCCAACACAGTCCTTCGAGCCAAGTAGTATCTGTGGCTCTCTACGCTCCCATCGTCCACCAAGCAGCATATGCAACTCTTCCCTTCTCCATTGTTCGCTTCCATGTTTCTCTTTCCTCTGAATTGGAGGGAAATGTGTACCTACGCCTTGCCAGTTACCAGCGTGCAGAGAAAGCGAAAGGGAAAATAAAATTACAACTTTGCGCGCGTAGCTCTGGATTTGTACAGCCTTTGAAGTTCGCAGCTTTCCTTCTCCATGGATTTGTACAGCAAAGGCTGCGCACTCCGTGAATCCGAGGCGGGGTGATCATGGGCCGGGCCTGAGATATTGGAGTCCGGATCTTCTGCCCACAGCTTCCTACCCACATCCCTGCCCACGTCACTAATTCCGGACACATGTCTAATAACATGTGCCTCTTCTTTACATGTGCAGAATTGCATATGAAGTAAAGAGAATGTAATGGGACGGACATTAAGTCCATCCTATCAAAACCCAGATTTCACCCATTAACCCAATTAATATTTTTACTTAAAAAAAATTACTTTCCCCTTCCCAACAACCCAAATAGTGTTTCATTCTCTTCATTCATTCTATAAAGGTACTATTCCAAGAAACTTCACAAGCAACCACCAATTGGCAACCGAGAACCAGTAACTGGCAACCAACAACCGGTGACGTGCTCACCGGCATCTTATTCTCTCCGTACTCCACCAATTAACCTTATTTTTCTATTCTCCACAACGTCTTGTTCTAAGAGATCTCACCGGTATCCGGGATCCAGCAATCGAGGACATGCTCACCGACATCCTATTCTATGCATACTCCTCCTCCATCGCTTAGCCTTGTTTTTCTTATCTCCAACAATAGTGTGTCATCTTCTCAAGTACAAGAAGAAAACTCCCGATGGTTAATCAACTTCAAATGGTATGTGAGTTTCTGCTTTTTTTTTTATTATTCTTCAACTCTAATAGAAAATTAGAAATATATATTTATTCTTGACTATGACCTAAAAGAGCTTAGGAAGATGATTCTTTAATAAAATATTTGTCTACTCTCCATTATGACATAGAAGAGCTTAACATTAAAGACTATTTATTTAATCTTTAACAAAATATTTGATGATTGTTTAATAAAACTAATGTTACGGGGGTTTCAATTTTGAATTTAATAAAATATTTGATTCATTAATTATTGTATCTAGTTTTAGTTTTATGCATCTGTAAATATATTTGAAATTTTGGGTGGACAAAATACATATTTACTTTAATTTTCCCCTTTATTCAAATGGTGTGGGCATTCTTTAATGTGAACCGTTTCTTTTATGAGTTCTAATCAAACCAAAACCTGTATGACTTAAAAATAAATTGGTTCTTAAAAAATTGCAGAAAAACATATTCGTAGTTGTATATGTGTATTTAAATTTGTTTTGAAATTGGAAATCAAAAAGTGACATTAAATTTATAGTTTGAAAACATGTTTTCATTTAATCATCTATTATCACGTTTCATAAATTATATAACTTCACTCCAAAATAAAAACAAAAGTGTTAATGCTGTAAAACACTATTATACCCAAAACTCCTATTGTACAATTTTAATCTTAAAAATGTTACTTGTTTAACAATTCGGTATTCTAGTATTTTAACAATTAAAATTCTTTCATGTTTAACAGGATAAAAAAAGGATAGAGGGTGGCCCACACTTTGTGCGGAAGTTGGTTTTTGATCTAGATGGAAATGAACCAGAAAAGATTGATGTTACCAATGATTTAAATGAGGTAAATGTTTTACCTACTATAGATGAGTCAATAAAAAATGTTGATGATTTGCCTAAATTTGAAGAAAATAAGGGTTTTGATGCAAATATACAATATAAACTCAAAGAAAAATCATCATTCATTCCTGAAAAGTTGACTCTAAAGGTTGGCATGAGTTTTAAAATAGTAGAGGAAGCTTATGATTTTTATAATAAATATGTTGGGGAAGTGGGCTTTAGTGCTCGAAAAGCTAATAGAGTACTGTGCCAAAGGACTGGTAAAGTAAGATTCAACAAGTTTTGTTGTTCTAGAGAAGGGAAGCATGTTGCAGATAAATGCAATCTTATTGTTAAGAAACCCCGAGCAAAGACAAGATGTGGTTGTATGACAGTTATGAAGATAAATCAACGAGATGATGGTAGATATTATGTGATTGGTTTTAATGAGAATCATAACCATTTCGTTACAATTCTCAAAGAAAGATTTCTAAGGTACAGAGTAATCAAGCTATAATGGCAGATGAATTAAGAATAGCTCCCAAAGCATCAATGAAATTGATGGCAAATGAAGTTGGTGGGTATGAAAATATTGGGTTTACTTTTGTAGATTTGAAAAATTATTTACGCTCATATCGGACTGGAAAATGGAAAGAGGGGAGGTAGGTGGTATTCTACAACATTTTGAAAACAAACAATCACAAGACCCTTCTTTTGTGTATGCAGTACAATTGGATCAAGCTGAGTTAGTTACTAATTTGTTTTGGGTAGATGCACAAATGATACTGGACTATGGTCATTTTGGTGATGTGGTATGCTTTGACACAACATATCGAACAAATAAGGAAAATCAACCATTTGCACTATTTGTAGGGGTTAATAATTATAGGCAAACAATTATTTTTTGTGATGCATTATTATATGATGAATCTGCAAATACATTTGAATGGTTATTTCAAGTTTTTGTCAAAACAATGGGTAGAAAAAAACCAAAAACAATTCTAACTGATGATGATGCAACTATGGCAAAGGCTATTAATTTAGTGTTGCCAGAATCACATCATCGATTATGTGTTTGGCATATGTTTTAGAATGCTGCAAAACACCTTTGTGGTGTTTTTCAAAAATCTAAGACATTCTCCAAGGATTTTAGTACTTGTGCGTATGAATGTGAGGATGTGGAGGAATTTGAAAATTCATGGAAGAGTATGATCAATAAGTATGAATTTCAGGACAATGATTGGTTGCAAAAACTATACAACAAAAGACATAAATGGGCTTTAGTGTTTGGACACCAATCTTTTTCTACTGGCATGAGCACAACACAATGAAGTGGGAGTATGATCAGTTTTCTAAAAAAGTATCTCAATATTAAGCATGATTTGGGAAGATTCCTTAGGCACTTTGAAAGAATGGTTGCTGATAGGCGTTATGAAAATCTAAAAGCTGAATTTGTAACAACACAGAGCATCCCTACCTTTGCATCACGATTGGGAAGATTGAAGAATGTTGCCCTTATATATACACCTCAAATTTCTTTCTATGTTTCATAATGAAGTATTGGAACAACTGAATTGCAACATTGAAGGTGATCATGTGGTGTCTGAAACAATAACTATGTATATAATCAGTGTGTTTGGTACATCTCGTCAATACAATGTTACTTTTGATGCAACAAATGATTCAGTTAAAGTTTGAATTTGTTGGGATCTTATGTAGGCATGCATTGAAGATACTTGATTATAGACGCATAAAAATGATACCCTCATGCTATAAATTGAGAAGATGGACCATTAATGCGAGGGTGACCACATCATCTCATATCTCAACTCATTATTCTGATGAAATTACAAGAATGGCTATACGTAGAAAACAAATGTTTCATATGCTTAGCCAAATCGTAAATAGAACTACATGTAGTGAAGAGGCTTACAAGATAGTTATGGAGTGTGGAGAAAAACTTTTTAGTGATGTGTCTGCGTGTTTACAGCAGACAACATTTAATCAATCATCTATTGCAACTGAGAGGGAGCTGAAAATAATAACACTAGCTCTCCTTGCATAAATCTTAATGGTGCACATAACAATGCTAGTAGTAATGATGTTGGTTTTGTAGAAGGTGGGATATCAAAATAGGTAGAAGGATTTAAGCACAATGTGACCACCATGCGTTCTTTAAAGAGGCCAAAGAATGCTTTGGAAAAAGCATTTGCAAAGAAAACAAGACGGAAGAAGGACCAATCTAATGAAAAATGCTCTATACAGGTATTATTTTTAATTTATCTACTAAATTTATTTAAATAAATATTAAATATTAATTTAACATTTTTTGTCATGCAAGAAGCTAAAGATGGGTGGAATGTGTCTAAGGGGAATATGACAGATGTACAAAACTTTGACCAAACTCTCTCATATACCCAGGTATTAAAGATTGATAATTACTTCTTTAAAATTTGATATTTCTAGTATTAATATTTTTTTATTTAAAATTCTTATAATATAGGAATCAAGGTTTGTGGATAATAGGGAGAATATTACAAGTACAAGTGATCCAAATAATACCATTCTCTCTTATACAAAGGATTTGCAAAATTTTTATATTATGACTTCAACATTTCAAGTAATTGACTCAAATCATACATACTTTAACTTAATTTACTTTAAAGATAACAAAATTTTTAAGAGTTTTATTATATGTTTTTATCATAGCCACCAATTTATTTACTGCATAGGCATTCTAACTCTTTTGTCCATGATATTAATATACAGGATTCATTTGTTCATGATCATTGTGTACAAGTAAGTGGTGTATATGGATTTTCTTAACACAATTTTTTATAATATAATTTCCCTTCACATTTGTTGATTTCTTTTTATAGGGAGATGTGCCAGGCAAAGTTTTTAGAGAACCCATTATGGCGGATCTCATTTGAATAGGTGATAATCTCTGCATTGAAAGAATTATGATCCAAATTATGTTTTGCATCATTAAAAAAGATAAAATTATATTTTTTCAGGCCTCATCAGACATTGGACCATATCATGCAATGGACTTATACCAGTTCTAAGAAAACTGAGTCACAAATTTTCTCACATTTTCAAACAGGTATACTCTCAATTGTATTGATATAGCTAGCTTGATGAATTTAACTTATATGTCTTTGTTGAATTGTATCAATTAGGGAGGGTGGGGTTTTCTCTTTCTCATTTTTAATGATCCTACAGGTTGACCTTTAATCAGCTTATTTACATTTTCTTATCTAATTTCATTTTTGTTTTCAGGTATGCTTGGATTTTGGATTTTGTCTTCATAGCCAATCATGGAACGGATTTCAGAGTTCATGGATGGAAATTTAGTATAGATTAAATGTCTAATTTATTCATAGTCATGTAATAAAGTATTATTTATAATTTAGTGATCAACCCACTATGCCATTTAGAAATTAAGGAATTTACAATAAACAATCAACTTAATGACATATTTACTAGAAAGATAAATCAATTGTTATTCAATGCATTCATTATCACATTGGCCCTTAGTTGCATTGATTGAGTCAACAATCGGTTCTATTACAATTATTATTCATCTCTATGCTCACCAATTTTTAATCTTTTACTTAGAAGGAGAAACTAATTCAAATAGAAGTTTTTGGTTCACCAGACCTAACGTGCTCCAATCTATTCCAGTAAGATTTCAATTTAGGGTGGGTAGTTGCTTTTCTGTATTATGTACCAAACAATTTACACTATTTGGCTCTTTTATATGTCCCAAATCAACATTGGACATTATGAGATTAAAGACAATACAATACAGAAATGACCCTTTTACATACATTGTTCAAAGTTAATCCTGAAATTTAGATTCCAAAGTCTGTTTGGATGGTATTAAAAAGTCCTAATCCAATTGGAGTTGATTTCCTAGTTAAGACATTACTTAAGAAGAAAGACAAATCTTATTTTATAAAAAATATTTGAAATGGAAAAAACTCACTTTGAAAAGAGAGAAACACATGACCATTTGAAAATTGATTTTCTAGTTTAAAAAATAACAAAAAAAAACCCCTATAAATATAGTGGTTTCAAAAGCAAGTTAAGTATCATTACACAACACAACCTTTAAACACATAAAGGTTACACAAAAAAAGAACAAAGTCAAGAGCGTCATTCTTCGAGTGCGCCCTTGTGCTCATTGTATCCCATCCGCTTTTGCTTCCAATGCCATAAACTTTGGTTTCTATTGCTTTTGCTTCCATCAAGTTAGCTTGTCGTGCATTGATGCACATTCCTCTTCAATTGACAGCTAATAACAAGAAAGGAAAGGAGACAATGAACCCTCTGTGAGATAAGGTCATCATAGATTAAAGTATCTTCACCTACATTGTAACTTTTAAGCAAATATTGATCAAGTTTGATATGGCAAAATAAAAGAAAGAACGAAAGATTTAATATTTTAACAAGCAGAACTTCTTGAACGTACATGCGCCAAATTCATTATTTCTACACTACTGGAATTTTTTAATGTGCATGTGCCAAATTCATTTTAAATCGAAACGTGATTAATCTAGTTGAACATCCCCTGTTAGGACCAAAACTAGCTCCTCTAGTTGTGACCTTGATATTATTCCAGGACAATCCAAGATGCATCTCCAAATAAGCTTCAGTAATTGATTACTTCCTGTTAGCATGAGGTTGGTTTTTGATGTAAACTCTTCATGGATGTAAAACTAAAGAAGATGCAACTCTCCCTCAAGTTTTAAAAAGAATTAAGTTCCTTTTACCGATAAGTGTATCAATTAAATTAACTTAATAGTAATCCAATAGGACCATAGGATCATCAAGATGCCCTTAACAAGCTAAGGAAAATGAAAATGAATTCCAATGTGGATTGTATCCTCAAGCAACTAAACAAATATCATAAGTCATTTTTCTTTTATTGTCATCTAAGGAAAACTCATTGCATTCTCAGGTCCCACACTAAACATTGTCTTGATACCCCTGATTTGGCTACGCCATCATCAAACTCATTGGCACTCCTTGGGATCCATCTGAACGAGCAATTCAGATTTCTCCCCAATAGCTGAGCTCCACTAACCATAAACCCAAATTTCCAAGGCACTACTTTTGTATACAAGTACACAACCAAGAAATGAAAAATTGACTACAATTCCCCTCAACGATTAAATTTCTCTAATTGTTCATTGCTACTAGTTATAAATCATTCAACCATAATCAACTAAACTAACAACTAAAATGAAATAACTAGCATCCCAACATAAAACATTGAAGAGAGAGAGAGACTCACAATGGTGTTGAGTTTCCTTATGAAGCTTGAACTCCTAATGAAGTAATTAGGAAGCAAGTCTTGGGAAAACGTAGTGACAATCCATGTAATAAAACTCTTTGCTCAAACTCCACTAAACGGATCAATTGTAGGATCTCGACCATATCATAGCTTTAAGTCCTGTATTTGGAATATTGTGCAATAATACAAGAAAACCATCAACATAGGAGAAAATAATATAAGAATAAATTGAGGAGATTACTATGCCTGGCCAGAAGAAAACAAAAAATAAGTGAATCAAATAAAATAGAGCATAACTACAGGTGAGAAGAACCTGGTTGGAAGAACTATAAGAAAATAATGCTCAATTTTTTCTTGTATTAGTTGAGGTTACTTAACCACCGGTGTATCAGTGAGCACGTCCTTGATTGCTGGTTGCCAGTTGCCGGATGTCGGATGTCGGTGGAATCACTTGGAACAGGATGTTATGGAATAGAAGAAGGTTAACCAATGGAGTACAGAGAGAATAAGATGCTGGTTGTCGGTTTCCTGTGAAGTTTATTAGAATAGTATGCTATAGAGAATGAATGGAGAGAACAAGACACTATTAGGGTTCTTGGAAAGGGGACACACTACTGTTGGAGATAAGAAAAACAAGGCTAAGCGATGGAGGAGGAGTATGCATAGAATAGGATGTCGGTGAGCACGTCCTCAATTGCTGGATGTCGGATGTAGGTGGAATCTCTTGGAACAGGACGTTGTGGAGAATAGAAGAAGAAGGTTAACTGATGGAGTACAGAGAGAATAAGATGCCGGTGAGCGTGTCGCCGGTTACTGGTTGCTGGTTGCCTGTGAATTTTCTTGGAACAATACCTGTAAAGAATGAATGGAGAGAATGAAACACTATTAGGGTTGTTGGGAAGGGGAAAATAATTTCTTTTAGGTAAAAATATTAGTTGGGTTAATGGGTGAAATCTAGGTTTTGACAGGATGGACTTAATGTTCGTCCCGTTACATCCTCTTTACTTCACATGCACTTCTGCACATGTAAAGAAGAGGCACATGTCCAAAATTGGTGACGTGGGCAGGGATGTGGGTAGGAAGATGTGGGTATGAGATCCAAACTCGAAGTATTGGCCCTAGGCCAAGGCCAAACCTGAACACAAAACCTAAGCCTAAGCCTAAAATTTCTGAACGGGGTTAAAAATGATTACCCCTATTGAACCTAGATYTATTGAGAGAAAAAAGTGTGCTAAGAATTGAAGGGATGAGAGATCCATCGTATAGACGCCCAAATCTTGCGGAATAAAGGGGCAAATTTCAAAAATTTTTCTCTCCCTTTCATCTAGGAATCACATTCCTTATTTAGAAAATCATATTTTCAATGATCAATCTTGAACCATAAACTGAACCAGATCTGAACCAAAAGTAGTAGGAGAAGATTATACCTGATACGGAGAAGTAATATCTCCCAACGAATGTGTTCACACCCAAGGAAGGATCCAAAGACTGCTCCCACTGAAAATGGCGCAATGCAGGATGGAGCAGAATCAGCAGAATTTTGTCCTTCGCAAAAAACAGCAAGATGGCACATGAGCACAACTTCCTATCTATTCTTTCTCAAAKAATTGATGTCAAGATCGAATCTTGATTCTCCCACAATTGGAGATCGAACTGGCAAACTGCGCGACAAGAACAAGGAGGCGGCAAGAAAGAATTCTGCAGGGTTGCTTAATTCTTTCTTCTGTGTTTTTCAGCACTCAAGAGAACGTGAATATGTCCTCTCTCTAAAGGTTGCCGCCCCCTCTTTATTTGTTTTTAACCCCAAAGGATCAACTCTTAATCTAATTAGGAGTTGCTGATCCAAATCTTATTTGGATCAAAACATCTCTTTAGGTGATAAGGATTAACCCCTATCTTATATGCAGATTAGATTAACTTTCTCCTAATCTCATTAGGAGGTTTCTAGATCTGAATCACATTCAGATCTGGACTCTCTGAGTGGATAAGGTTATGTGCTTACTTAACCTTCCTAACTGCTGCCCAGTTGAGCTTCCTTGTATGGCGTGGGACCCAAGCATTGATCTACACTTTAGTACTTGAACTCCCAAAAACTGCCACTTTAGGCCCCACCATTAGCATTCAATTAGTTATGTGATGCATGTGATGTTACAAGCAATTTAAAACTTTGAAAATATCAAAATTACCCAGCAAAAGAAGATAATATTCATGGTCTTCTTCCTCAAGACTAAATTGGAACAGCAATGATCTGAGTCCTAAACTCACCATTAGTCCACCTCCTCTTGAAGATGCTTTGATGCCATATCAAAGTCATTCCTTCGAGAATTCCTTGACCCGACATTTGACAATCTTGTACGAACGTGATGAGTCTCCTCAATATAGGCAACATATGGAAGAGACCAAGCCGTCAACAACCCACCAAGTACAAGGGCACTTTGTGCTCCTCATTTGTTGGCATATGGAAGACATCAATTAGTTAGTTTGTAAATGTATTTGATTGTTTAAGACAATAAAGGATAGTTTGGTAATTTTATTATGCATTGTAACATTTGTTAATACTTTTGGAGTAAAGTAGCAATTTTCAAGAGTTCAAGTACTGTAGTGACATGATTTAAAGTTTGGGTACTAAAGTGAGATTACCCCAAAGTACAGGATTTACCCAACAAAAAAAATGCACATCGATGTTTATAGTTTCCTACTTTCAATATATCCTATTCCATCATTCATGGGGATATGTTCTCAATGTGTTGTGGGATTGCTTGTTCTTGGTATATAGGGTAAATTTCATACACTACCTTTATGGTTTAGCTAATTGATTAAGTGTACCCTTACTGTTTAATTATTGTCTAGCGCTACCCCTATTGTTTCTGACAATGACTAATACCTCCCTTACGAATAATGTTACAATTCTGACTTAATTGATGACCAGATCATCAATCGGATGTAGCTTTCGAATCAGCTTCGGCTTTTACGAACTTGTTGCTAGTGACACTGAAGATTGTATAAGAATATTATCTAGAATGTCTCCAGAAGGCCTTTATTATCGACCCTCCCTAGATTTTCTTTTACCTCTACTCTAATTTGGTTCTAAACTAAGGTTGAACCAACCAACTAAGGGCTCATAACGGTTTATTTCTATAACAAGGCATTCGATCATTCGTCGAGTGATCGTCCGAGACAATGGTGGTCTCGACATTAGACTTCGAAGAGTCATAGAACTACGACAACTTCTCAACCTTTCCACTGCGAGCTTCTTCCCTCCAATACGACTCGTCAACAACTAACGTTAGCACTTCTATGTCTACTCAGTTTGCGTTAACCGTATCCCACCACTTCAACTCCCTCAAGCCTTGGTACTAACGATGAGAAAAAAAAACAAAGAATTGAATCGACCAAAACCAAACCAAAAAATCGGTTAATTGAACCAAATGGTTCAATGTTTTTAAAAAACCGAAAGTACCGATTCGGCTTCGGTTAACCAATATAGAAAACTGGTAGTTAATTGAACCAACTGGTATACATATATTTCTATATATTTTATATATATTTATGTATATTATATATATTTTATACATTATAAATTAAAAAATATGCATTATATATAAATATATATTTATAATATATGATATGTTATTTATTGTTTAAAATATAATATTTTATATATATTTATAATATTTTATTATATTTATATATATTATAAAGTTAAAAAATCAAAAAATTGATGAACCAAACCAATCAACCAATTAAACGATCGACTTCGGTTCAATTTCAGTCACAGATTTTCCAAATCCGGTAGTACCGATTCGATTAATTTTGACTGATATTTCAGCCTCCAAGATGGGACCCACTGAATGCGGGAGCCTACTCCTCTTTTGCATCACCGACTGCTAGAACGGTGTGTGGTGAGATGATAGGTAGCTATCCATCTAAGGGTGTCAACGGTATTCAAAAATCCGATTTCAAATTCGGATATGACCTGATTTGATTCGATAAATATCCGAATTCGACCGATTATTTAATTCTTATATATAATATATAAAATTTTTAAATGTTTTATATAATTTATATATATAATAATTAAATTATATAAATAATTTATATATTTATACACTTTATATAAATAAAATATTTATTAATTATTTAAAATAATTAGTTAATCAAATTTGAATCGAATATTCGAATATTTAATTGGATTCGAATTCGAATGTTAATTTTCAATACCCGTTGGATATTGAATCGAATTCAAATTTTAGATATTTTAATCGGATTGAAATTCAGATATTGCTTGATCCGATTCAAATTCGACCCATGTACACCCCTAGGTTCATCAGCTCGGTTGAAGAATAACCCCTTCGACCCCAATACCAAGACACATAGTCAACAATAGCGTCAAAGACCCATGGACACCGAGTCCATCATCTTGCAGTCAACCACCATGTTCCCATGGACCCCCTGGTATCAGAGCATCGGCTAGGGTTTCTTGAAGCATTCTCATGCATCCCTAGATCAGCCGATTGCATGAAGTAGTAAAGGGCTGATCGATCTACTATAGATTGCCTAGTTCTTGGAGTTTTTGGTGGGATCTAGACATCAGGAAGGTGATATACTATTTGGCATCAAAATCAGGAAGAACTGGAGTACGGGAAAGAATCCTAGAAAAGTTGGACTCTTTGTTTTTTATCTAATCTTGGGCGCCCAGGTATTGTTAGTTTTCTTTTGGTTTTCTGAAGAGGGCGGTTTGGTTTTTGAAATTTTCTAGGCCTTCCAGAGTGATCAATTCACTTTTCTCTCTGTTGGCAACCGTGGGGAGGAGAGAGATTTCCCTCCAACTAGGGTTTTCTTCTTCCTGAATGGTTGGTTTTTGTGTGTGTGGTATTAAATTATTTTTTGGAGGTCTCTAATCTATTTTTTCTTATTGTTAAACTGTTTGAAGTAAAATGGAGAGTTGGAATACCGAGATTAAATCTACCAGTATTGTGGGACTGGGTGTTGGAGGTAGTAGTGATATTTTTTTGTCTAGGATCATTACTACAATAAAACTTGATGGTACAAATTATTTGGAGTGGGCACAATCATCTAAGATGGCTATTGGTGCCAGTGGAAAATTAGGGTATTTCACTGGGGAGGAGAAGAAACCTAATACAAACTCTTCCAGATGGGTGCAAGAGAATTACATGGTAATGTCTTGGCTGTGTAATTCTATGTTACCTCATATTGCAAAAAATTTCCTATGGGCTAATACTGCTAAGGAGATTTGGGATGGAGTGACTGAAACCTACTCTTAGAAGCAAAATGAAGACAGAGCCTATCAGTTAAGAAATCAGGTGATAAGTATGAAATAGGGAGAAAAACCTCTTGTTGTGTATTTCTCAATGCTGAAAACCCTATGGCAGGAAATAGATCACTTAGAAACTGTGGTACGGGAAAGTGTAAATGATGTAGCAACTTATCACAAATTGATAGAGAGGAATAGGGTTTTTGAGTTCTTGGCAGGGCTGAATCTTGAATTTGACATTTGCTAAGCAACATATTCTTTCTAGGGAGGGTGTGACACTCTCACAGGCCTATGCTTTTGTCTTTGGAGAGGAGAGTAGGAGGAATGTAATGCTGAGACAGCTTGGGATTGACCAGTCAGCTATGGTTGGTACAACAAAACCTAAGCCGAATGGAGATAGGGGGAATAGTAAGACTAGAAGGGAAGATAAGAAGGACTTGGTGTGTGATTATTGCAAGAAGCCTAAGCATACTGGGGACACTTGTTAGAAGCTTCATCCATATCTTATACCTGCTTGGATAAGAAACAAGAAGGAAAATGCAAATGTAGCCACTACAGGAGACTCTTCAGCCCCTCTCTCCCAAACTGATTGAGAATCCATTGCAGTAGCAACAGTGAGAACAGAATTGGAGAGGTTTGGACAACTTATGAGTAAGAAAGATTCACCCAGCTCTAGCCTCCAGATGGACAGCAGAATGCAGGAGCCAACTACACCACTTTGCACATACATGTAGTTCATATGCAACTACGAATCTTGCATCCACTTCAGGTAAGGAGGGACTTCCCAGGATTATAGACTCGAGAGCATTTGAGCATATGACTAATGCCCCTACCATTTTCAGTTCCTATCAGTTGTGCTCTGGTAGAGACAGAGTCTCTACAACAGATGGTTCACATATGCCCATTGTTGGCAAGGGGACAGTTAGAATGACCAATGATATAACTCTGTCCTCTGTTTTACATGTCCCTAGGTCATGTAAGCAATTCAACCATTTGGGTCAAATAGGTCAACCAATGATATCATAATTAAATACAAAAATTAAAGAAAGATAAAAATACAAAAATAAAAACAAAAAAAAGACATAGCATTTGTAGAAAACATTTGGAGACATCTCTATAATTATATATTTTTCATATTAAGTGTGATATGAGAATTATTTTTTATACATAGAATTATATAAAAATGTTTTAAAATAATTTGGACAAATATTATTATCATTATCATCTAAAATTGCCATATGCAAAAAACACATGCACATTTGCTAATAAAGATAAAAAGGTAAAGAGGCAAAAAGTCATTTGAGATTTGAAACTTTTTACTTTACTTTTTAAATGTCTTAACTTGATTATGAGTAGAGACTTGAAGTTAAAGAGATGAAAATATTTGATGAAGCAAAAAATAAAATAAAATACAACATTTGAATAACCACATTTGCAAACATGATTGATATTGTCATATTATATGACTTAACTAAAATATTTTGATTTAACTTAATTTTAAGAAGGCCCTATTTGATGATTAAGTGGTTGTTAAAAGAATTGCTTATTTTAGCAACCACTTAAAGCTGTTTGGTAACCCATTTGCCAAATCACTTATTATGTTTTAAGTATTTATTAGGGTGGAAATGTTTGGTAAGCCACTTTTTCCATAAGTGCTTTTATTGACACAAATCACAATTTTAGCATTCACTTCACTCATACATATATACAATGCTTTTCACATGTTATACTATACATTTCAACTGAGAGCCCATGTGGACCCACACGTGAATTGCCATGTGGACCCTAATAATAATAATAATAATAATAATAATAATAATAATAATAATAATAATAATAAATAAGTAAATAATAAGGGGAGTTCAAGTTTAAAAAATATGAAGAATAACCATATTATAGTAGGTTCTTAAGTCAAACAAACAATATTTATATAAAATATTATAAAATAATATTTATTTTCAATTATTAATATAAAACACTATAAATTAATATTTGATATAAAATATTAATTGAACAATTATTATAATAATTTATAAAATATTATAAAATGACATTAATGAAATAAACCAAGACGACAAATTTGGTCGCCGATCAGGTACTAGCAGGGGGTTCTTAGACAAGGTATGCTAAAGTTAGTGGCAAAGCGGTTGAAATAGAGGAGAGAGCCATTGCCTATGATTTCCATTGCTAGTCGCCGATCACCGATCATCAGAAGCCCATCGTCGTTAGTCTAATAATCTATGATTTTGGTTGCTAGCTGTCGGTCGCCGGTCATCAGAAGCCCATTGTCTTCAATCTAATCTACATTTTTGGTTGCCAGTTGTCGGTCCAGTCATCGGAAGTCCATCGTCTTCAATCCAATTTGTATTTTTGGTTGCTAATTACCAATCGCCAGTCACCAAAAGCTCATTGTTTTCAACCTGGTCTATGATTTTGGTTGCTAGTCGCCAGATGACAGGAAAAAAATAGTAGTCATTTGTTTGATTCTTCCAAAGTGTAGATCTGCGAACAACAAAGGAGTTCAAGTTAAAAAAAAACAAAGAAAAATGATTCAATGAGAATATTAACTTCACAAAATAGAAGAAAGTGGCAAAACGACAGGTCTGCCAACCATTTATCCTCATCGTCGATCGTCGTCGGTGGGCCTGTAATTGGGTGTGCCGCTACCTAGTTCAATATGTTCGAATGAGAGGAGATGAACGTATAACCCTTGCACGAGGGTATTTTGGGTATTATAAGAAAATACTAGGGACTAGTTCGTTCCATTTTATTAGAAAAGTAATTATTCAAGAAGTGCTTAAAAAAGCCAACTTCAGGTCACTTTTTTAAGAAGTACTTCTTCCCCACTTTTTTACCAAACACATAAAACCACTTAATGTGTGGTCCCAACTTTTAAAAGTACTTTTTATAAGTAAAATCAAACAGGGGAAAATAATGGTCCCAAATAAAAAAATAAGAAATCTGATTAAAAGAAGAAAGAAAAAGGAGAGAGCAAGAAGAGAAGAAGAGGAAGAGAACGATTGATAAGAAAGGGTGAAAGAGAAAATTTGTTCGTAAGCCCTTAGTGGGGTAGCCAACTAATTAAACAAGAGAAGCTAATGTTACAGGCCCATTAACAAAACATAATATAAGCATAAAAGCAAAACACAACTGTGGGCTATGGGCCATTCGGCCCATATTCTCTACACTCCCTCTCAAGTTGAGCATAGATGTTAATCATGCCTAACTTGCCTGTATCATGTTGTAGCTTCACCTTGGCGACTCCTTTGGCAAGAATATCAGCTAAATGTTCTTCAGATGCAATGAAAAGTAGACAAACTTCTCTAGAAGCCACTCTTTCTCTAATGAAATGCTTGTCCACTTCAATGCGCTTCATCCTATCGTGTTGTATAGGATTGTGGGTAATGTTAATGGTGGCCTGATTGTCACAATAAAACATCAATGGTCTGTGTTACTCAACACCCAATTCCTCCATTAGGGATCACAGCCAAAGCAACTCAGAAACTCCATGAGCCATAGCTTGTACTCTACCTCAACTGAAGATCTAGAAACCACTGATTTTTTTCTTGCTCCTCCAAGAAACAATATAACCTGCAACCATACTATAGTACCTCAAGGTTGACCTACTATCATCAATGTTACCTACCCAATTAGCATTTGTATAGGATTCCTATTTTCATGTGTCCATGTTTAGCAAAAATAATATATTTCCCCAGAGTACTCTTCAAATAACATAAAATCCTCTTTATTGTTGCCATATGTGTATCTCTAGGAGCATGCATAAACTAGTTAATGCAACTAACGACATATGCAATGTCACGGTGAGTCATACATAGACATAGCAGTTTCCCTAGCAACCTTTGAAACACTCCCCTATCCTTCAATACTTCTCAGAAGTGGATGCAACTAACAACATATGCAATGTCACGACGAGTCATACATAGACATAGCAGTTCCCCTTGCAACCTTTGAAACACTCCCCTATCCTTCAATAGTTCTCCATTAGAAGTAGAAAGTTTGTGAATCGTATCAATAGGGGTAGCCATTGGTCTTGCTCCCATTTTACCTGTTTCAGTGAGCAAGTCTAGCAGAAAGCTTGTGAATCATATCAATAGGGGTAGCCACCGGTCTTGCTCCCATTTTACCTGTTTCAATGAGCAAGTCTAGCACATACTTGCGTTGGGATATGATGATGCCATTTTTAGATCTAGCAACTTCAATACTTAAGAAATACCTCAATTCCCCTAGATTTTTTATCTCAAACTCTATATGGAAGAAGTATTTAAGGTTATCAATCCCTATCACATCAGTGCCAATCACTAGAATGTCATCCACATAGACTATAAGGTATACCACTAATGAACCTCTCCTCTTCACAAAAAGGGTATGATCAAATTGAGTCTATGTGTAACCAAAGTTAACAATAGCAACTCTAAACCTCTCAAACTAGACTCTAGGTGACTGTTTGAGCCCATAGAATAACTTCTTCAGCTTGCACACCTTACCCTGCATGTATGGGCCATACATCCCTAATGGGTGAGACATATAAACCTTCTTATGTAACTTTTCATTCAAGAAGGCATTTTTTACATCTAGCTGACAAGGGGCTAATTTGAACTAGCTGCCAAAGATAGTAGAACCCTCATAGAGGTCATCTTCACAACAGAGGCAAAAGTCTCCAGGTAGTCAATCCCATAGGTTTGTGTATAGCCTTTTACAACCAATTGGGCTTTGTACTTCTCAATAGAGCCATCAGTATGATATTTGATGGTATACACCCACTTACAACATATTGGCTCCTTTCATTTAGGCAAATCAACCACTTCCCATGTGTCATTCTTGTGCAATGCCTCTATCTTGGTTCTCATAACATCCCTCCATTTTGGAGTAGAGAGTGCTTCTAATACAGACCTGGGTATAGGATGAGAAGAGACAAAGAAAATGAAGGAGTAATATGAATGGAAAATAAGTCCATAAGAAATGTGTTTAGAGATACAATATGCAGCATATTTCCGTTAACCTTTTTCTAATGGCAATAAAACATCAAGGTTGGGGAAGGAAGACTACAAGGGTGTGAGCTCAGCACTTGTTGTCTCTCTAGTAACTAGAAGTGTAAAAGGCTCATGTGATGTAGGAGAAACAATCTACTCACTCCTGGCCTTTTGCCGCTGGTACCACCTATGAATAGGAGGAGGATGAGGAGGCAATGGTGGAGAAACAGGAATAGTGGAGGGACTAGGAGATGATTGTTCCCTTCTGGATTCAACAAAAGAAGACTCAATAGGAACCGGAAGGGGGGTGCATACAACTATGAAAAATACTCCCCCTGTGAACGATGCTCCCCTTGAGATGAGCCATAGAAAGGAGTAGACTCAGCAAAAGTGACATCCATTGAGACATAACGAGTCCCACTATTAGGATCAAAATAACAATAACCCTTCTATGTGAAGGCATAACCAAGGAAATAGCACTTATGGACCTTGGGTTCAAACTTATGTCCCTGGGTACTAGAAATGTGTACATAGCAGGTATAGCCAAAGACCCAAAGGGGACGAGAAAAAACTCCTTATTTGGATAAAGAAGATTAAAATGAGACTTAAAGCCTATGACTCTAGATGGCATACAATTGATTATGTACGTTACTGTAAGAACAACATCCCCCCAAAACATTATAGGAACATGTGAAGCAAATAAAATGCTCCTTGCAACATCAACTATGTGATGATTCTTCCTCTCAGCTACTCCATTTTGTTCCGAAGTACGAACATAAGAGCTTTAGTGAATAACCCCAAAGTCAGTGGGAAAAGAGGTGAGATTTTTCTCAAAGTATTTTTTTATATTATTGAACTGGAATATCTTGATTCTTGTATTAAATTGGGTAAGAACAAATTCATGGAACTGTCTCACAAGTTTGGGAACTTCATCATGAGATCTCATAAAAAATAACTAAGTATACTAAGAAAAAATCATCAATAAACAAGATAAAAAATCAATAGCCACTCATAAAATGCAAGTGGTATGGCCTCCACACATCAAAGTGCACACTAAGAAAAGCAAAAGTGGATCTCTTATTACTCAAAGGATAAGTGCTTTTACAATGTTTAGATAACTCACACGACTCACAATGGATACTAGACATGTTAATTCCCTTAAACAACTGTGGGAATGTGATTCAAAGCAAAAAATGATAAATGATCCAAACGAAAATGACATAACATGACATGACTAAAAGACTCTAAAGAAGTATAACCAAAAGCAACTCTTTTAGGTTGTCCTTAGCTTTGTCCAGGAGTATCCAATAGATATATTCCATTCACCTCATGGCCACTCCCAATCACTTTTTAAGACTTTAGGTCTTGAAAAACACAATAAGAAGGAAAAAATGTTATACTACAATTTAAGGATTTAGTTAAGCTGCTCATTGACATTAAATTAGTGTACAAATTAGGGGGATGAAGGACATAAGGGAAAGGGAGTCGGTGGCCAAGATGACTCCCTTGCTAGAGATAAGAGCAAGTATCAGCTAGGGTAGTCTTATCACGACAAAAAAGTAAGTCATAAGAACTAAACATAGTAGAAATGCGGGTTATTTGATCAAAAGCTCCATAAACTATAATCCAAGGGACTTTACGATTATTTGAAATGGCTACATGGTTAGCAGTAACACGTATACCTGAATGAGCAAATGCAAAAGAGTTGGAGGATGTGGCTGCACTCTCAAGATGACACTGATCATCCTCCCATATTTCTCATACTCCGCCTTCATAACAGCTAATTGCTCACTAGCAACTTTCTCATCAATTGCATTGCCATTCCTAGTCTTCCCACTTTCGGCCTTCATTTTAAAATGAGGTGGAAGAAGGTGTGGGTGCAACTGCCAATATATATCCTTGATATGTCTCGGCTTCTTGCAATATTCAAATATAACTTCATTACTCCTTGCAGTCACCTTAGGTTTCACCCCCATATTAGCAAAATGGTTAACTGGAATAGTCCATTGAACTTGAACCAGCATCCTACTCTCCTCATTGCTCACCATGGCATAAGCCTAAGACAAATATCACTACCGGAATTCTTATTATTAGAGGCACCTGGTCAGAGGGGGTCAGGAAAAAATGCCTCTATATAATTTGTAGAAGAAAATTGGCATAAAACCAGCCCAAACCCACCACCTTCAACACGCCATCGCTGCAATTTGCAACAGAAAATCAGTGTGAAACAGCCCCATTAACTTGTCTATCTGCTTAATTTCTCTCAGCAGAAACCAACCTCAAACTGGCTCCCGGTAACCCGTGCCACTGCTGCATTTGTAGCCAAAAACTGGTGCAAAACCAGCCGTGAACCCATCTCCGTTGACCCTCCAATTTGTTGAATTTTTCTTAGCAGAAGCCAGCCACAAACCCGCTCCTGGTAACCTGTGCTGCTGCTGTCATTTGCAGCAGAAAATTGGCATAAACCAGCCCAAACCCACCTCCTTAAACGCGCCATCGCTGCAATTTGCTACAGAAAATCAGTGTGAAACAGCCCCAGACCCACCTTCCATAACCCGTCTAGCTGCTGAATTTCTCCCAGTAGAAACCATCCTCAAACTGTCTCCCGGTAACCCGTGCCACTGCTTTAATTTGTAACAGAAAACTGGTGCAAAACCAGCCCCGAACCCACCTCCGTTGACCCTCCTATCTGCTGAATTTTTCTTAATAGAAGCCAGCCTCAAACCCGCTCCCGGTAACCTATGCTACTGCTGTAATTTGCAGCAGAAAATTGGCATAAAACCAGCCCAAACCCACCTCCTTAAACGCGCCAATAGAAAATCAATGTGAAACAACCCCAGACCCACCTTCCTTAACCCGTCTATCTGCTGAATTTCTCTCAGCAGAAACCAACCTCAAACTGGCTCCCGGTAATCCGTGCCACTGCTGCAATTTGTAGCAGAAAACTGGTGCAAAACCAGTCCCGAACCCACCTCCGTTGACCCTCCTATCTGCTGAATTTTTCTTAGCAGAAGCCAGCCTCAAACCCGCTCCCAGTAACCTATGCTGCTGCTGTAATTTGCAGCAGAAATTTGGCATAAAACCAACCCAAACCCACCTCCTTAAACGCGCCATTGCTGCAATTTGCAACAGAAAATCCGTGTGAAACAGCCCCAGACCCACCTTAACCCGTCTATCTACTGAATTTCTCTCAGCAGAAACCAACCTCAAATTGGCTCCCTGTAACCTGTGCCACTTCTGCAATTTGTAGCAGAAAAATGGTGCAAAACCAGCCCGAAACCCACCTCCGTTGACCCTCCTATCTGTTGAATTTTTCTTATCAGAAGCCAGCCTCAAACCCTCTCCCGGTAACTTGTTCTGCTGCTATAATTTGTAGAAGAAAATTGGCATAAAACCAGCCCAAACCCACCTCCTTAAACGCGCCATCGTTGCAATTTGCAACAGAAAATCAGTGTTAAACAGCCCCAGACCCACCTTCCTTAACCTGTCTATCTGCTGAATTTCTCTCAGTAGAAATCAACCTCAAACTGGCTCCGGGTAACCCGTTTCACTGCTGCAATTTTTAGCAGAAAACTGGTGCAAAACCAGCCCCAAACCCACCTCCATTGACCCGCCAATTTTTTGAATTTTTCTTAGCAGAAGCCAGCCTCAATCCCGCTCCCGGTAACCTGTGCTGCTGCTGTTATTTGCAGAAGAAAATTGGCATAAAACCAGCCCAAACCCACCTCCTTAAACGTGCCATCGCTGCAATTTTCAACAGAAAATCAGTGTGAAACAGCCCCCGTCCCACCTTCCTTAACCTGTCTATCTGCTGAATTTCTCTCAACAGAAGCCAACCTCAAACTAGCTCCCGGTAACCCGTGCCACTGCTGCAATTTGTAGCAGAAAACTGGTGCAAAACTAGCCCCAAACCCACCTCCGTTGGCCCTCTAATTTGTTGAATTTTTCTTAGCAGAACCCAGCCTCAAACCCGCTCCCGGTAACCTGTGCTGCTGCTGTAATTTGCAGCAGAAATTTGGCATAAAACCAGCCTAATCCCACCTCCTTAAACGCGCCATTGCTGCAATTTGCAACAGAAAATCAGTGTGAAACAGCCCCAGACCCACCTTCCTTAACCTGTATCTGTTGAATTTCTCTCAGCAGAAACCAACCTCAAACTCGGTAACCCGTGCCACTGCTGCAATTTGTAGCAGAAAACTGGTGGAAAACCAGCCCCGAACCCACCTCCGTTGACCCTCCTATCTGCTGAATTTTTCTTAGCAGAAGCCAACCTCAAACCCGCTCCCGGTAACCTGTGTTGTTGCTGTTATTTGCCGCAAAAAATTGGCATAAAACCAGCCCAAACCCACGTCCTTAAACCCTCATATCTACTGATATTTTTCAGTCGAATCTAGCCTCGAACACCGCTCCCGTTAACCCAATCCAGTTATGGATGGACCAGGTCCAATCCAATCTAATAAATATTTTGGACCGAATTGATCCAATCCAAAATTGCTTTCTAGTTTTTTTTTTTTTTATTATTATTTTATTTACAGGTTTCACCTTCTTATTAAAACTCTCATACTTGAACTTCATAGCAGCTTGTTTGCACGTCTTTTGTAATCAATCTAATATTTTTAAATTTCTTTCAAGTGTTCTTATGTTGCCAAAACCACATTGTGTCGTCTATCCAAAATGGTAGAATTGTGCACTTAACTTCTTGATAGCTGTGAAATTTCCCTTAGTCATTCCATGTCAACCCTAGGCTTTTATTCTTGAATTTACTTCATACCAAATTCTGTTTTATATAAGTGCATGTGTAAGAGAACGATAGTCGTTCTCTTTAAATAAAGAATTCCATGAACCATTCACAAGCAAAAGTTTTTAGAGGGATCATTTAGCCCATGACAGAAGGGAGGACCAGCAGAGTTTGAAAGGACATCCAATAGGCTGGACCTCTCATAAAAAAAAAAAGGAAAGCGGCTATAAGGAGCCGTCTTCCAAAATGAAAACATAGAGTTGGATCACTTCAGACCTCGCTTCTGCTACTACACTAGGACACTTCTTCCTACTATGGAAGTTATGTATACATTTGCAATTGCATCAGGGGAGTAATAAACTCTTGGAATCATATCAAGGGCGATAGGTAGTCATATATGATTCACTCTAGATGCCAAATGGGCAGATGTAGAATTGAATATGTGCTTCAACTTGTATAAGAGTTATTTCTTTTATCATTATAATTTCTTCTTACTTATGTGACCAGGGCACTCTTAGAAGGTTATAGGGAGCTTCAATTGGGTGTTGAGTAGTTGATGAATATACTATGGACAAGAGCTGTATTTATCGACCAAGGTACCTTAGTAAAAAAAATCTCAATGAATCTTTATCTCTAAAAAATTCTTCCCTAGGTAATTGCCTTGTGACTTTTCCTATTTTATTTGATTATATAGGACAAGCATGGCTTACCTGAAAGGATCTTCACAGCAAATGCAAGTCAAGAAGGGAAAATTCTATGTCCATGTATTAAGTGCAACAACTCTATGTTGAGAAATTGAATAGAAGTGTATGATCATATTGTTTGTGAGGGGTTTAATAAGACTTACACAACTTGGGTGTACTATGGTGAAGCTTCAACTTCTAATCACAAGGCTGCTACTACAAATGCTACAAATAGTGAGYCAAGTCCATATGATGATATGCATGGTATGTTAATGATGTATTTGGTTATTTAAGCTCAGATGATGATTCAAATGATGGGACCCCGACATCTAGACAAGAGATTAATGATGATGCTCAAAAGTTTTTTAAGTTGGTGGAAGATGTTGATAAAGAATTATATCTAGGATGTAAGAAGTTTACCATGCTTTCTTTTTTGGTTCGACTATATCACATAAAATGTTTGGCTGGATGAACCAACAAATCATTTACCATGTTGCTTGAGCTATTAAAAGAAGCATTTCCGGAGGGAGAAACATTGTCAAAGTCATTTTATGAAACTAAAAAGATCATCAAGGAATTTGGTCTCCATTATGAAAAAATTGATGTGTGCCCAAATGATTGTATCTTGTATTGGGAAGATACTGTCGAGTATGAATCATGTATTACATGTGGTACTGCTAGGTGGGATTTGGATAACAATACATCTTCTAAGAAAAATCGAAAGATTTCAAAGAAGATATTGCATTATTTTCCCCTGACACCAAGGCTTCAAAGGCTATTCATGTATGGAAAAATAGATTCTTTCATGCATTGGCATGATGAAGAATGCCTTAAAGATGGAAAGATGAGGCATCCTGCTAATTCACCTGCTTGGAAAACATTTGAAGCAGCCTTATTTTATGTTATCATTACTTATTCTTGACCCTTCCGCACCGAGTAACAACATTGATGTGTACTTACAACCTTTATTAAATGAGTTAAAAATATTGTGGGGTGGTGTAGAAACTTATTATGCTTAAAGAAAAGAGAAATTTCCACTTCATCTGGTTGTATTGTGGGCAATTAGTGACTTTCCAGGATATGCTAATTTGTTTGGGTGGAGCACTAAAGGTTACTTAGCTTGTCCATGTTGCCATAAGGATACTTGCTCTACATACTTACCAAAAAGTCAAAAAATATGTTACATGGGCTATCGACGGTTTTTGGATCATGATCGTAAATGTAGAAGTGATAAAAGATCTTTTGATGGTAAATAAGAATATAGGGATGCACCAGTTTCACTCTCTAGGTCTAATATACTAGTAGAGGTGGGCGACATTAATGTTACATTTGGAAAGAATATATGTGATGAAAATCTTCCATTTAATTGGAAGAAAAAGAGCATCTTCTTTCAATTGCCATATTGGAAAGACCTTTTATTATGTCATAATCTTGATGTTATGCACATTGAAAAGAATGTATGTGACAATGTGGTTGAAACATTATTGAATTTTGAAAGAAAAGGCAAAGATAACCTAAAGTCTCGCCAAGATTTAGAAGCAATGAATATAAGACCAACTTTACATCTAGTGCAAATTGGACAAAATAAAATATATTTGCCTCCAACATGCTTCACAATGGATAAGAAGGAGAAGGAAATTTTTTGCCAAGTCTTAAAGCAAGTAAAAGTTCTAGATGGCTATGCATCTAACATTTCAAGATGTGTACACTTAAAGGAACGGAAAATCTCGGGATTAAAGAACCATGATTGCTTTATTTTGATGCAAAAATTACTTCCCTCGACTATTCGAAGGACATTACCTAAGAATGTAGCCTCAATTTTGATTGAATTAAGCTCATGCTTTAGGGAATTATGTTCCAATGTTGTCCAAATACATGATTTTCAAATGCCGGAATCTTGAATTGTATTAATTCTTTGCAACTTGGAAAAAACCTTTCCACCATCATTTTTTGACATTATGATGCATTTGCCGATCCATTTAGCTAGTGAAGCCATGATGTGTGGACCCGTACAATATCGTTAGATGTACCCTATTGAGAGGTATATGATAGTAATTAGAAAGTTTGATTTAGTTATATGCTTATACTAATAATTAAAGCCTAATCCATATTCATTCAATTTCATGTGGATAGGTATTTATCTACATTAAAGTCACATGTGCGAAGTAGAAATCGACCTAAAGGCTCAACTGTAGAAGGGTATCTCACAGAAGAATGTGTAACATTTTGTTCAAGGTATTTACATGGAGTGGAAATGAGACTTAACCCACCAAGCAGGAATGATGGTAGCAACAATACTTTTATGGAAAAACAATTTTCTATCTTTCAACATGTAGGGCGTGCATTTGGAAAGTGTGAACCATTTGTCCTTGATGACAAATCAAGGACACAAGCACATCGATATGTGCTCTTCAACTGTGATGAACTCATCCCCTTCCGAGAGTAAGATCTAATTGTTTTTTAAATTAAATAAAATGTAAATTTTTAAATTTAAAATAGATTGAATCACATGCAGAGAACACATGAACACTTTTAAGCAAAGTGTTTATCGTAGACGAATATGAGATATAGAACGGATTCATAGTTAGAAGTTTCACGAATGGTTTCATAACCATGTAAGAAATTATTATTATGATGTAGTACCATGTGTACATTTAGTTATTTAGTTTATGGATCAACTTTTTTCATAACTAACTCCTAATGTATTTATTAGGTCATTGATATGTAGGGGTGGCAGTGTTGACCTTTACCCTTTTGACCCACCCAACCCACCCGCTTCAAAACCCACCCATTTTAACAGTGGGTTATATGGGTCAAGTGACCCATTTGGGTCAAGGAAAAGAGGGTCAGAGTGGGTTGGGTCGAGGGTACCCATTGGGTCAAAAGGGGTTAGGGTCACTTGGGTAAGGAGAGGGTCGAGAGAGGGTAAGACCGTAAGAGGAGAGGGTCAAGAGAGAGTTGCTACAAGAGTTGAACTGTCGAAGAAAGATCTCTAGGTTTTTCTTAGTTCTCAATCGAACGAACTTCCACCGTTGAAGATTAATCCATTGTTTAAGTTTCAGATCTTTGCTCTTTGTTCCACTAGTCCTTAGATCAAGTGCAAGATCGAAAGGTGTTAGGGTTTCAATCCATTTGCAATTATTTGTTCTGCCATTGAAGCAAGTTCTCCATCATTGAAGCAATATTGTCCTCTTTGCCATTGAAACAAGTTTATCCTCTTTGCTTCAATGCCATTGTTTCTCAGAGTTTTCAAATCTCAAGTTGCGTGTACATCAGAGTTTTGGATAGGTAAATCTTTTGACATTGCTTAGCTTTCATTGATTATCTACCTCCCATAGTCATATTGTTCAATCAAAAAGTTGAACATGAAACATGTCTAAAACTTGTCCCTGTTGCATATATTTTGCGCCAAAAGTGCCCAAAACATATATTTACTCTCTAGTGGACACAGAAAGATCCCCATTGGTTAGGTGGGATGATTCATGGCAAGTTGAGTCATGGGCTCATGGGGATCTCTCTGTGTTGGACGATTGTTGGAAGAAAAAGATAAAACAAAGAAAAGAATGAAACGGCTACAAGGTTGCCGGACTGAATCAATGAATGTCTCCCTTAACTTGGTGCTTGTAATGGAGCTTCATTTATTAAACACTGCAGATTTACAGTATAGTCTAATGCAAATCGACCCAGCAAGTATGTCTTCAGTTTGTTCTTTTATTAAATATCTAATGGTTGCTTGTCTTCTCCTTATATCTCGTCTAGAGGTGATGGTTCTAATTAAGTTGGGTTGATGTGAGCGTCCATTCCTGATAATTTCATTTCTTTTATTTTGTTTAAGATTGATGATGACTAATCTGAACTTAGATTCTGAGGCTGCCATGCACCCATGCCCATTGAACATGGTCACTGTTTTATGACAATCTTATCTAATATCCAGCACTGAACCCCACATCAGTTCTGTAAATTTAAATTAAGGTCCATGGCATTGACTGATTGTTAATTAAATTGGAGCAATGGAGGTCACGTCTTCTACTATGCTGCACAAGTCTAAGCTCATAACAATTGTATTGTTATAATTTATAGCCTCAAATCCGCCGCTCTATTCATTATAATATGGTTTGGTAAAGAAGTTTTCAATCAACACATGGGATGGTCTCCAATGAATAAAGAATATTGGATAGAACAACAAAGTTTTGGCAGACTATTTGAGTTTAAACATGAATTCATTTATAAAGAATTATCTTCAGAACTTTAAAGAATATTGATAGAACTTCTCTGTGTCATCCAAATTAAATATTTTATACTAGAAGCATTCATTTGGAATCATATTCTAGGTAGCTGATTTTTGAGCCTATCACACTCTCCATTCTAGGAGGGTGGGACACCTGAGTAGCTTACCCTAGGTTGGAACACATGGCAAGTTATATGGCCCCAAACTATGTTAGAGGTCTTGTGTCTAAGTAGCTATGAAAAGYCCCTAGTTGTCATCAATGACCCCTGATCACTAATCACAATGTGTCTAATCTTCTAAGCTCACTGTTTTGATTAAAACAACATTAACATTATACACCAGAAATGCCACACTTCAACAACTTCAGCTTTTTAACTWCTCTGATACTTATGGTTTATAACTTTAACCCAACACAGACATGATAAGACTTGATCATGCCCAATCTAGCTTCTAAAATCAACATTCCAAATATTTCCTCAAAATCTCTGTGTTCTTTTTAATTAAATAAGGTCTATTACTTTCCTTCTTGTTTTTCTTCTGTTAGAAATAGCAAGGCATGAGTTTCTGCTAGTATATTGTCACTAATTCAGAAAGTATTATTTAATAAAATGAACATTTTCACCAATCTACTAGACCAACCCATAGTTCCCTTATTTAGCTTCTTGCTTGTGTGGTACTAATTGACCTTGATTCATAATGAAGGAAAATTACAAATTGGGGTAAACCATGCACAAACCATAATCTTTTATTTATTTTGTTTAAAATTACAAAACAGGTTAATTACTTGCTTTTGTAAAATAGAAAAATAAGAAAGTTGGTTGACAAAAAATGGATATTTTTTGTCTGAAACTTGTCTCAGTGTCCTTGTTCCACATTGCTTACTTGGTTTTAGTAGCAAATATATAAATGTTCAAGGTTACTATTTGTAATAAGGCAAAGCTTTTCTGAACTTGGTGCCAAAGATAACGGGAATGTAGGATCTGATGACCATCTCAGTATTTATAGAACGAAAACTCAAATCAGTAATCTCTTGGTTGAAAGCAGAGTTCACCCATCTGGAATTTTGTATGCCTAGAAATSCATGTGATATTTAGCTAAAATGATTAAGCATACGTTTCAGTTTCCTTGAAGCAACAAATTATTATTCCATCTAGAGGAGCATCCTTGAATTAGCAACAAACTATTGTAGGCATGAACAAAGAAGTATTGTTCCATGTCATACTCTAATATATAGCATCTATAGACATGGTCAAAGTATGTACTTAATTTTGCTCATGGATAAATATAATGAATGTTATTTTTGTATTATTTTTCTTATTTCTCATACACTTACAATATGAAATATGTATTTTTTTTCTTTGTCATATACCTAAATTGTATGTTTGCATGTTTTTTTTTTCTAGATTTTGTTCAAACTGTCAAAAAGTTATACATTTTTTCCGATTTTTTCTGCAAAAGTTATACACTTTTTTTTTATAATTTCTACTTTTTTGCATTTTCTACAATTTTCTGCATTTTTCTGGTATTTTTGGCATTTTCTGCTATTTGTCTACATAATTTTTTCAATATTCTTGTATTCTCTGCTATTTGTCTACAATTTTCTGGTGTTTTCCGCATTTTCTGTAATTTTCTGGTATTTTCTGCAATTTCCTGGAATTTTCTGATATTTTCTACATTTTTCTTGCATTTTCTTGGTAATTTTCTGCTACTTTCTTGTATTTTTTGTAATTTTCTGTTATCTCTGAAATTTTCTGCAACTTCCAAGTATTTTCTGTTATTTTTCTGCAATTTTCTACATTTTTTTGGTATTTTCTGCATTTTCTGATATTTTCTGTAATTTCTGCTATTTTCTATAATTTTCCTGCATTTTCTACAATTCTTTGTTTTTTTTTGCAATTTTATGCATTTTCTGCTATGTTTTGCTATTTTCTGAAAATTTCTGCAATTTTCTACATTCTCTACAATTGTCTACTACTTTCTGCATTTTCTGTTATTTTCTTCAATTTTCTACTATTTTTCTGCATTTCTGCATTTTTCTAGTATTTTTTGCAATTTTTTCTAATTAATTTCTGCATTTTCCAGTATTTTCTGTTATTTCGACTATACGGGTCAACCCAACCCGTTTATACCACGTGGCAATCTCAGGAGAGTTGTTTCTCTCAAAAAACTGTTATTTTTTGGGTATTATGGGCGGACACGACTAGTTTCTACCATGTGGCATCATTTAGAGGTGCTTCATAAAAAATGTTATTTTTGGGTACATGGGTCGACCCGACCCGTTTATACCACTTGACAATCTCGGGAGAGTTGGTTCTCTAAAAAATTGTTGTTTAGGGTATACGGGTCGACCCGACCCGTTTATGTATTTATATGCAATGGTAGGTGGGTTAGTATGGGTGAGAGTGGGCAAGGGTCATATGAATGGGTCAAGTGGGTTAATATAGGTGGGTCAGGGTGGGTTATGACCCTTTAACAAGCATTGATGATGGATCATGGTGGGTTGGTGGGTCAGGATGGGTGGGTTGGTATTCAACCCTTACCCAACCCAACCCAACCCACCCATTTGCCACCCCTAGGATATGTGACAAACAAGGTCTGAACAAGTATCAGATGATATTAGATGGTTGGTCATTGGTCCTAACAATGTTGCTAGAAGATTTGATGGGTTTATGATGAATAGGATCAAGTTTCACACCAAGGAACGTGATGGTAGAAAGAAAACTCAACATAGTGGGATTGTTGTTAATGCAAAAATATCAAGCTTTGCAAGTGCCAATGATCAAAATCCCATTACAAGAGATATAAGTTACTATGGCGTGCTAACTGATATCATTGAGTTGGACTATCATGGGAATCGCAAGGTTTTTTTAAAGTGTGATTGGTCTGAAACTACAGTAGAGGAATCAAGAAGGATGAATTTGGCTTTACACTTGTTAATTTTATGCGATTATGTCATACGGGACAAAACTTGCATGATGAACCATTTATTTTAGCATCTCAAGCAGAGCAAGTGTTTTATGTGAAAGATCCAGTGGGTATTGATTGACATGTTGTGAAGAAAAAAATAAGAGAATTATATGATATGCATGAAGATGGCTTAGAAGATGATATTGAAGCAAATTTACAAAGCATATCATGTTCYGATCAAAGCGTGGATGATGATATTAATTTGGATAGGCCATGTGTAGATGGTACAACCGTTTTACTTGAGAATGAAGAGAACCATCAAGCTGATACTGAACTTGATGAAGAGTGTTGAGATGGTGTACTTTATTTGAATATTTGTTTTTTTAGTTTTTTTTTTTCATTTGTTTGGAAGTATGTTAATGATTTTGTAATGAACATCACCATGATATATGCTTTTTATGCATGTAACTTTTATTTGGAAGTACGATACTTTTTTCTCGGAAGTATGTTACTTTGGTTTTTCTATTAACTTCTAACCACAGAGGGGCAACATCCAAACAGAGTTGTTTTATTTTCCCTTTCATTTGTTTTTGTACTATATCAGATCTGTAACTCTATATCAGATATGTTTCTTCTATATTTCAGATCTGCAACTCTTGTATTTTCCCTTTTATTCCTCTATATCAGATCTGAATTCTTTCTTTACCTACCACATACAGCCTAGTAGGGGCATCTCTCCTTTCCATTCTACATCAACCAAAAGAAGCATTTACATGAAACCTTGACAACAATGGATCTCTTCTTTCCTTCTTAATTGCATTCAATCATATTTAATAAAAATTTGGAAAAAAACCAGCTTTAACAATCACTTATTATTTGTTCTTTTATTTTTATAGGAGATTTACAATAAATTTTTGATAAATATGAAACATG
>NW_010729378.1:17573-82540 GCF_000365185.1 Nelumbo nucifera
AAGTAAACTGAGGAACTCGGGTAGATTAGATGGATGCGCGACCTCAAAATCCGAAGGCAACAAGATGGCATGAAAGGAAATGAGGCCCAGGGGGTCCTCCTATTTATAGTCATTGTGCCTTCGAATCAACAGCCCAGATTGAGGCAGATCTGATGGTTCACAGTCGAGCTGACCGCACGCCTTCTGAAACCGAAATGTGACTGGCCGCACGTATCCCATGATTGAGGTAATGACGGTTGCATGACATCCGGAGTTAAGAGCCGCTTCAACACATTTTCGGTATTCGAAAAGTCAAAAAATCCCCTGATTCCCGCACACACATTTAATATGAGCAGTCAATCAAGTTTGAATTTCGGTCAAATCAACCCGTCACGCTTCATGAACTCCTCACGCTAAGGCAGCACTCTTAGCCCGAGGAGTGGGGGCAATTGATGGAGGATGATTTGACCCAACCTGCTGAGATGACGACACGTGGACCTGACTTAGTACGAGCAACAACTCAACATCATGGCTCGACCACGACCAAGTAACGAGCCCGTAGAACAGCTCGCTACGTCATAACTCTCTATAGGGGGAGCTCGCTACAACGCGAGCTCCAGGTCCCTTGAGCTATTGAGAAGGGAATACTCCAAGACTATTTCAGCTCGCGAGCTAGGGAAACCAACTCGCTCTAACACCTGAGTAGAAGAACTGTCCCAAAGACCAACCTTGATGAGGGTCAGCTCGAAGTACCCCTAAGAACTTAATACAAAGTAGCTCACGGCAAGGATAGCTCGCTATGAAGTAACTTGCGTCTGAGTGATGCGACGTTCTCAAGAAGCTTCCGTCTGACAAGACCGTACCAATCAGACTGCGCCACGTCTCTCGATTGACGGCGCAGTCCATGTCCTTTCAAAAGTTTGCACCCACGTCTCTCGATAGATGGAGGCGTGCCTGCTTCTTTAGGACGTGCCTTTCATCCAAGCGAACAGTACACTGTAATGATCACCTGCGCAGACYTGGAAGGTAACGGCTGCGACAGGAGCCCAGTGGCGGTTACGCCCGATTTGACAAGAACACCCCTATAAAAGCCCTTTAGGCATTGGGGAGAGGAGATGCTTAGATACTTTTGACACTTACACACTCTCAGACTCTCAACTTGAGTCCTTACTTGCTCGCGAGCTAACCTCTCGAGCACAGTGATAAAGCGCGACCTACACTCTTWGCTTTTTATATTCTTTTCTTCCTCCCCAGCGTTCTAACTTAAGATTCGGAGTATTCCCACTGGGCAAATCCYCGGGAATCTTTCTTCTTCGTCTTCTCAGGCATCGTCTGTTGCCAGCAAAGAGCCAGTCAGCAGCTGCTAGGAGTGCCCGGATCGTGCTGCATCAACCCTAAAATCAACCTCAAAGTRCAGGAGAAAACATCATTTTAAAGGTATTAAACCAATATGTATATGGCTTTATATTTTGGTTTTGTTATTTTCAGACATATATGACATAATCTAACTCTAAAACCATTGATGATAGRGACATGTGCAACTAAGCAAATAAGAGCTTGCACCATCCTCTAGTAAGGAGGTGATGAGAACAATTTTAGTTTTGAAGTTGAGAAAGAGAAAAAGCAAGAGCAGAAAGTAAGGAAGGATTGGGATTTCAAGGGCTCAGGGGTGTCTTGAGATAAACAGAAAGTGTATTCAAAGTCCCTTCTCCTCAAGGGAAGAGTCTTCTATTTACAAACAATGAATTTATACACTCACATGCATGCTTGGAGTAAGAAATTTCATAATGTTCTTTAAGGCGGTTAAGTGTGGATTCAATGGGGAYAAGGTTTAGGTCAAAGAGTGTGGACTAACTATCAGCCTATGCAAGCTGCCATTGTCACCTACTCAAGATCTCACCATGTGTCACTTACGGGGAGCTTCTAAAGTTTGTGTGTTGTACTAAAGGCATCCGCTCCGTATCCATAAGTTCGTTTAAAAAGAGATTAAAGGGTTAGGTTGTGGGCATAAGGGTGTGTGTCATGGTTGGTTATTGAATCCTTGTTCATATTCCATAATGAGTAGCCATRGATCAAATTGTGAATCACGGTTCAAGATGCTACTATAGAAATGCATAAGTCCATCATCTTATAGTAGGACAAAGCATCATTTTACATGTATTAAATTGATATGCATATCATAACATTTATATTTTGGTATTGTGAACATTGAAACAAGGTTCATTTCATAGTTGGGGTTAAGGTTAAGGGTGTCAATGGATCGGGTTTGGGTTGAAACCAATCTAAATCAAGATGAATTTGAAYAAATTGGACGGTCCAGACATTGAATTGGACTGATCCAAATTGGTCCAAAACATTTATTGGATTGGATTCGACCTGGTCCATTTATGATGGACTCACATTGGACTGGGTTGAATTGGAACAAATCCAGTTCAATTGACACCCCTAGTTGGTGTTTTAACTTTCCTAACCTCCCTCCAAGGATGAAGATAGGATTTTTTCTTGAGGGGGGCCAAAATCTAATTGAAATTTAAATGGGTATTACAGGGATTTTTAAGGCATAGGGAGGGCCATGGCTCCCCTCTGCCACCCCTGCCTCCCTCTCTTATTTTGTTTTTTCTCTATTTTAAATCCCAATTGTTAATTTAGTTTTGTATTGAATAAAGAAACTCTAATCTGACTCTCCTTTTTAGTCCACAATTTTGTTGCTCTTGAAATATTATAGAGCCTACCTTGTGGGCTTAATTGACATTAGAAATAATTCTCTTCTTCTTTTCATTTGGAGCATAGGATGAATCAGTGGCTGATCAGGGGACCTTTAATCAGTGGGGGCACACTTCTAAAACCATGAAAAAACAAGACTCCATTTAAGAATTCAAATTTTATTTGACCCCCACTATTTTATTTGAGTGGGGGCAATTGAAAAATAAATAAATTTCTTCATATACATATAAAACACTTTCAAATTTATTTTCCACATTGGCTTCTACATAAATCTGGATGAACTTTTGAAAAGCACCATTGTGTAGATCATGCGTCATTTGACCAACATTAGAACTATTTGAGCATAATAGCATAGGCCATGCTAGAAATAGGCACTTGTGTATTTTTCCTATTATGCTTACTCTTTTAAGATGCTGTAACATTTGGATTTTGGTTAAATATGCAATGTTACCTCAAAAAATAAGGGGGATTTAAAAATTGTAGTTTGGAAATTTAAAAAATTTAAACAACTCACGAATGGGAATTTATTCAAAGTTAATTGACAAAACTATAACAGAGGGGGTATATGTCACAAAATAAAAGTTAAGGGGGTCTTTGTTATAAATGAAAAGTTAATGGGCATAATTGTCATTCGTATTGGACTTAAACATAACACATGTGAAGTCATTTAAAATTTTTAAAATTCAATTTTGCCTTTTTGAACAAGAAATGGAAGAAGGAGGTGAAAGAAGAAGAAGAAGAAAAAGATGATGATGATGATGTTGAAAGTGCCATTCCCCCTATAACATGATTACCTGCAATTTTTTGTTTTTCTTGTGGAAAATGATATTATGTCCCAGTGACTTCACCTCTACCAAATGCCCATGAATAAAGAGATGCCATAGTCATCTAATGTGTCAAATAAAGGGTAAATTTCCTTTTTGCAAAGCAATACATTTTCACATTATAAGACAAACATATGTTTATCATAACTTATTTCTGTGAAGTGCCCATTCTCTCCACTATAATCGATGAAGCATCACCATTCTCTTTCTTTCCATAAGACTGTTTGTCATGGTTTTTAAAATTGGATCAGACCGGACGGTCGGATCGGAAAAATCAGGTGACTGGTTCCGTTTTTCCCTAAATTTGTTTTTTCCGCCAAAACTGTTGATTTTGGTCAACAAACCACTGAACCGGTCAGTTAATCGTTTGAACCATTAGAATGGTTTTGACTGTTTTTCAAAATTTTTAATTTTTTTTTATTTAAATGAACCGGTCGTTCGGGTCGAACGGTCGGACCATTCGAACCAATAACCGGACCCCTGACCAGTTCAGTTTTAAAAACCATGTTGTTTGCCGTAAGACATTTATTTCATCTTTTCAGTTTTCACCATTTTTCTTATTTTTGCTCTTCCTTTCGTTTCTAGTTTTACCTCTTACAAATCTTTTATTTTGATGGATTTATTCTTGTTTGTAAAATTTCAAAGTATATTTTGAAAATTTAAAAGAAAATGAAACGTAAAAGGGTCACAAGGTATATTTAAGTATTTTTGAAAAACATAGAGTACATTTAAGTCCAGTTATGAAAACTCATGGTATGTTTAAGTCTTTTACGGTTTTACCCAATAAATAAATATATTAGGACTGTTAATTTGCTATTAATGTTTGATCCAATTAAAGGGTCCTAACTCTTAGTAAATAGCATTTCAGTGCCCTAAGAAACGGATATATATTGTACGATACAATATGATATGAGTCATACTTTGAAACATGTCTATTATAAGTAATTTTTGGTGAAAAACCTTGAAAGCCTAAATTAGTAAACTTACAATACAAAAAACATGACTTTCCATTGAAGCTTCTTTTTGTGGCTTTTCTAAAAGCAGTCCAACCAAAGCTTTAAACCCAGGGGTGGCAATTTCCTCCCGTAAAAAGACGGGGTGGGTTTTCCCAACTTTAAACAGGGATGGGGCGGGGATGGAGAAAACATTTTTACCCCGAACTGGGGATGGGGTAGGGAGAGGTTTTGCATACAATTCCCCGAACAAATGCTAAATTAGTAAAATGTCCCTAGATTTAATATTGATTTTTAAAATATCTCTAAGTTTTCCCTAAATTCTTAAAATCCTAGGATCCCATAATTCCATTTCTAAAGTACCCTCTGTATTAATTCACTTAAAATACTCAAAATCCCATAATCCTATTTGTAAATTATTCACAAATTAAATGATTTTTAGGTGATTGCCTCAGGATGGGGAAAATTCAAGGATTCCCTATCCCCGAGAGGGAGTGAATGCCCCGCCCCACCATCAGGGATAGGGCAGAGTTTCTTGACTATGGGGCAGAGATGGAGAGGGAGTGCCCCGCCCCGTTTCCATTCCTATTTAAACCCTTCCAAAAGGGCCCCTATTATGGCTAGCATGGTAGCTCTTAGGCCCTTAGAGAACCTCCACTAAATACAAGTAAAAATTTATAATGACTATACAACCTTTCTCATTAAACGAAAAAGAAATGCTTCTAACAATTCAAGTTTAAAAATACCCTAACATATCATAATTTGAAAGTACAAATTATTACATTTTGGGATCCGAATATGAACTATATAAGACCTATACTCCAACATTAACAGAAAAACTCGAAACCCTAATATTAATAAAATAATAATATATTAGTGAAATAGTAATAAAATATTAATAAATTAATAACAAAAAACAAATATATTAATTATTAAATAATAATAAATTAAAATTAAAATAATAGAGTATCAATAAACTAATACATTAACAAATATATTAATAAACTATTAATAAAATATTAGTAAAATAATAGTATATTTATAAATTAATAATAAGTACTAAGGTATTAATAATTAAATACTAATAAATAATAATAAAACAATAATAAACTAATTGTGACATGCCACATCAGCTTAATAAGTGGGAGACCTCTCTAAGGCTGACATGGCAGCTTAATAAGTAGTTTACGAAAACTACAGACCATCCAGGTCCACATATTCCGACTCACCTAGGAATAGAATTCTATTTGATTGGTTGGTCGGGTTTACATCCATGAATTGCACATGGTCTTTCTTTTGGGAATTTGGCATGTTGGTAGTCTTTTTTTACCGCTAAAATAAACATACTATTGTAAGTGTGGTGGCTAGGCTACATAGGAGTAGTATCCTTGAAAGACAAAGGAAGACCGAAGGTAGGAGGTAGGTTAGAGGCTAGGGCAAATGTGGATAATAAGATGATAGGATATATTGATGATTTCGTTATGAGATGGACCCTCATTTATAGGGAGAGATCCCTAGGTACCGAAAGGAAGGAGCCAAAAGTGTTTGATTCCCGCTAGGAAAGGGAATATTGGATTCGTTGTTGGTTATTAAGGAGCACTGCTAGGGTTTCGTCATGTTTCTTATGAGATCTCTCAAGGATGGACTTTCCTCTCGTCCGAGGATTCTCATAATTTGCGTGTACTACTTCCTTTCATGACCCATTTAACCAACGCAGCACAGGTGATGTCATCATTTGGTGGGCACACCTTTACTAGGTCCATGGGATGCCCTATCACGCACATAATTCAAAGACACACGTGTAACTAAATTTGTTCCCGGTCTATAGAGGCTTTTACTTTTTTCGTGGTTTTGTAATAGCTTCGAACTCTTCGCAGCTTTGCGCATGTATAAACTCATCGCAAACCTGTGCGTGTCTAAGGTTTATCGTAGATTTGTGTGTGCCTAAATCTCATCGCCGATTTAAACTAATCGAAGTTCATCGCGAATTTACATTAGCTAGGGTTCATCACAAACCATTTCAAGTACATGTTTGTCGTACTCATGCAATGAGTTATAAACTTATTGTAGACGTTCGATGAATTATAAGCTCATCGCAAGCAACTGATGACTATGAACTCATTACAAGCGCCCACGTGGTATCAATTTGGTATTCTTTGTACTTTGATGGTCTAAGCGATCACTATGTACCTACAACTATTATAATAAACTATTTACATCTACAACATAGTTCAACCAAGGAGGTGGATCACCTTCCCACAAAAGATCATTTTCACAACATTTAGCCATGCTCGTCGTAGTATGAGTAGGCATATTACTAGTTCTAGCAACATACTTAATTCTTGAAAATAGAAAAGACCTAAAAAGGCTAACAACTTTATCTACTAAAGATAAACAAAAAAAAAGTAGCAAGCTTCCCTTATAGTGAGCTCACCTTCCCACAAATAGAAAATAGTAGCGAGCTCCCCTTATAGCGAGCTATGGTGTAGCGAGCTGCCCTGTGGGCTGGTTACTTAGTCGCGGTCAGGCTGTGGTGCTGAGTTGTTGCTCGTGCTAAGTCATGTCCACATGTCATCATCTCAAGGGGTCGGGTCAAATCACCCTCCATCAATTGCCCCCACTCCTCGGGCTAAGAGTGTTACCTTAGCGTGAGGAGTTCATGAAGTGTGATGGGTGGATTTGACTGAAGTTCAAACTCGATTGACCACTCACATTAAATGCATGCGCAGAAGTCAGGGGATTTCTGACTTTTCGAATGCAGAGAAACGCGCCAAAGCGACTCTTAACTCCGGATGTCGTGCAACCGTCATTACCTCGATCATGGGAGACGTGCAGCCAATCACATTTCGGTTTCAGAAGACATGCTGTCAGCTTGACTGCGAACCGTCAGATCTGTCTCAATCTAGGTCGTTGATCTGAAAGCATAGTGGCTATAAGTAGGAGGGCCCCCATAACTCATTTTCTTTCACGCTAACTTGCTTTGTCTTCGGATTCTGAGGTCGCATATCCATTTAGCTGCCCGAGCTCTTCTCCTGTTCACACCGTCTCATCTTTTCTGGTGAGTCTAATCATTCTGTCTACATGTCTGCGTATCCGTACCACATCTATCCCCGGGACGGTAACCAGGATGACGCCCCCTCGAGCTCAGGGAGAGCTCGGGGGCAGGCTTCGGAGGCTCAGGAGGCCTCCGATGAGATGGCTTCTACTTCTCGGGGCAGGGAGCCCGACAACTTCGGTCCCTCCTCTATGACGATGGAGAGACTTAGATCTCTAGTTCTCCACTTTAACCTTCCCGGGGACCTTATCTACAGCCTTCCCTCTGGTAACTTTCCTGGGAACATGGTCCCAACGAGATAGTGATTTTTCAAGAACAGCTCAAGGCTGGTTTGCGTCTTCCTCTACATCCCCTGATAGTGGAGGTGTTGAATCATTTCAACATCACCATTGACCAGCTCCACCCCAACTCCATCCGGAATGTAGTTGGGACTATTTCTCTGTGTTATGAGTATTGTCTTCCCCTCAATCTTGACATCTTTTCTACCATTCTCTGCATCAAGAATGCTTCTGCCGGAGCTCCTCCAGAAAGGTGTTCCTACTATTTTTCTCCCCGTCGTGGCTTCAATCTCCTGCACGAGCTGCCGAACAGGATCCCGACCTGGAAGCGGGACTATTTCATGGTCCGTAACCCCAAGGGGTGGCCCTTCCCAACTACTTGGAGGGCTGCCATCCAGGACTCAGAGGTTGAGTTGGACCCTGAAGTTCGAAAAATGCTGCAATCCTGGGCAGCAGTAGGCCTTCACTGTTCGGTCTACTTGACCGAGGAAAAGCTCGCACGGGCTGGCCTGAGTCCGGGTAAGTTGCCTTTTTGGTCACGTAGTGCCTTGTAAAAATTTATTTTCTTCTTCTTGTTTTTTTTACTGGACTAATACCTTGTGGTTTTTTGGCAGCCATCATGTTTGGTGTTGACGCGCGCCGCCATCTTTCCAGCAACCAGAAGCGTAAGGCGAAGAGGTCGCGTCCTGACCGAGCTTCCACTTTTGGGGGCACTGAGTTCGAGTTTGTTGACCCAAACTTTGCTTATCCACCGCCTAAGGTTCCACCAGTCCCATCTGAAGGAGTTGTCGAAGAAGGTGGCCTCGAGGAGGGCGAGCTCCCGAGGCCAGGGCTGTTTCCTCCTGGGCCATCTCGTCCATTCCGCTACCCACAGTTCCCGGTAGAGAACTAGGAGGGTGTCAATGACTATATCGTGGCTGGGTGGGAGAGCCAAAGGGCAATCTGCCACGAGGAGGTCGCTAGGTGGGGGGAGATGAACCCTAGGGAGCTCGTCGCGTTTGTAGCTTCACACTGTATGGTGGTAAGTGGTATTTTCTCTTTCTCCTCGTTCTTTCCTTTCCTTTCTTTTTTTTTTCAACCTTAGTCTCTTGTCGGCAGGTGAACTCTGCCATCCACGCCATGGCCCTCCAAACCAACATCCACTCTGGCGACCGCAATCAGAGGGCCAACATCCAGAAGCTCTAAGGCGAGCTCGACCAGGCCCGAGGTGAAATCCTTCAAGCTCACAAGGGGAGCGAGGCCCAGGAGCTGCTCGTCCGGGACCAGGAGGAGCAGATCGCTAGGCTTTCTGAGGAGAGCTCATGCTATAGGGAGGAATCGTCGAGGGTGGCAGCGGAGAGGGAGCTCCTTCGCCAGTAGGTTCGAGACTTGGAGTCTACGCTTCAAGACCGAACTCGGAACTTCGACACCATGGTGGAGGCCGAGCGGGCTAAGGCATTCTGGGACGTCAAGAACTCACAGGAGTATCACGACCTCCAAGTGGAGTATAGCTCGAGCTCGTACCACTCCGGATTCAAGCTCTGCCACTAGTTGGTCTGAAAGAAGTTCTCTGGGCTTAACCTCGACGGCATCACAATGAAGGGCCTGGCTCCCGAGACGGCAGACCAGGCGGAGGAGGAGTAGCCTGATTCCCCGGAGGATGACGACGAGGTGGAGGAGGTGGACCCTTGAGGCTAGTGGCTCTTCAATTTTTCTATTCTTCTGATTGACTTCTGGTGGTTCCTAGGTGCTAGAACCCGGTTTTTCAAAATCATTTTCTTGGGCAGTTGTGCTCTTCTTTACTTCCTGTTGAACTTTTCCCGAGCGGTTTTAGCTCGGTTTTTTATTTATGGAATAGTAATGAATTTTTTCTTTTTCTACTAAGTATGGTGTGCTCTTTTATTCTTTTGCCAAAGCGATCTCATCACTCGAGTTGTTAGAGCTACAAACACAAAGTAGGATTTTTCGGTAATTGTCACCCCGAGCTATCCCTTTGTGTTTGAGGCATTTTTATGGTATACCCCGAAGTAATCACCATATATGCCTGAATTGTATGTTTGTAGGTTGTTCCTTATTTGGTCCAACTGATGTGCTGAGACGAGCTATGCTTCATAGGGTTCAGACCCGAGCTGCTTACGCCTCTGATACTTCATACTTTGCCTTTACTGGTGGAGCGGTTAAGTCTTCCACAGTGCCGAGGTCTTAGTTAACTCGATGTTTTAGCCCTTAGGCTGAGGGGGTGACTTATAGTCTGCCCTTGGAGCTTGCCCATGCCATGGAAGCGATTGGGTCCTATTGCGCCGAGGTCGTGTTAGCTCGGCATTTTGGCCCTTAGGCTCTAAGAGTGACTGATGGTCTACTCAGTAATTCGCCCATGCCATAGAGGCGACTGGGTCTTATTGCGCCGAGGTCGTGTTAGCTCGGCATTTTAGCCCTTAGGCTCTGAGAGTGACTCGTGGTCTACTCAATAGTTACAGGTAATACTGCCTTAAGTTGACAATATTCCATGCCTAAGGAACTTGTTTCCCTTCAAGGGTTTCGAGCTCGTATGTTCCTTCCCTGAGCACCCGTTTCACTCGGTAGAGTCCTTCCAAATTCGGTCCGAGCTTGCGAACGCCAGGCTCAGGTACCATGACTTTATGAAGGACCAGGTCGCCGATGCGGAGGTTCCACTTCTTGACCTTGGCGTTATAGTACCGAGCTACTCTTTGTTGGTAAGCTGCGGTCCTGATATATGCGAGGTCCCTTACTTTGTCGAGTAGGTCGAGGTTGTTACGTAGCTCGTCTTCATTTGCCTTATCGTCATATGCTTCCAGTCATAGCGAGGGAACCTCGATCTCAGCTGGAATGACTGCTTCGGTGCTGTAGGTGAGGTTGAAGGGGGTCTCTCCTGTGGCGGTCTTCTCTGTGGTTCGGTAGGCCCATAGAACACTGGGTAGCTCGTCTGCTTGACCGTTTGCTTGAGGGTGTGCGAGTGAAGTGAAGTTCTGTCGGATCCCCATGTCTTGGCGCCAGTTCTGGAATTTAATGTCCTTAAACTGCTTACCGTTATCAGAAATCAGTACCCGAGGTAACCCGAAGTGGCAGACTATGTTCTTTCAAAAGAAGTTCTGGACGTTTCGGGCTGTGATCGTTACAAGGGTTTCAGCTTCTACCCACTTGGTGAAATAATCCAATGCTACCACTAGAAACTTCCTCTGGCCTGTCGCTGGTGGAAACGGTCCAAGTATATCGATGCCCCATTGTGCGAAAGGCCACGGGCTGGTGAGATACTTGAGGTCGGCAGCGGGCTGATGGTGGATATTGGCATGCTTCTAGCACTTGTCACACTTTCTGACGAACTCAACAATGTCTACTTTCATCGTTGGCCAGTAGTACCCCTGTCGTAGTGCTTTTTGGGCGAGGGCCTTGCCCCCCAAGTGTCTGCCGCAAAGGCCCTCATGAGTGTCGCGGAGTACGAGCTCGGCTTTGAAAGGTCACAAGCAGCACAGGTAGGGGAGCGTGTAGGATTTTCGGTACAACCGTCCGTTTATCATGAAGTATTTGGCCGCCTGACGCTCTACCCTTTTGGCGGCATTGCGATCTGCATGGGTCCCATGTAGCAGGAAGCTCGTGAGCGGGTCAATCTAGCTCGGCTCTGGTTGAACGACAGGAGCGACCTCCTCTGGCTGAGGCAGATTCTCTATGTACATGATTCTCATGGTGTTATCACTGGTGCTGGCTAACCGGGACAGGGCGTCGGCCTGGAAGTTGAGCAGAGCCTCTCTTACTTTGGCTAAGTAGGCAATCATAGTCGGTTCGCGAGCTTCCTATTCTCCTGTGACCTGATTAACGACGAGCTGGGAATCGCTGCAGATGATAATGTGCTTGGCTTTCATTTCTTTGGCTAGAGCTAGCCCGGCTATCAACGCTTCGTACTCCGCTTGATTGTTGGATGCCGCGAACTCGAAGCATAGTGCATACTCCAGTTTTGTGCCACTAGAGCCGTGTAGAACTATTCCGACTCCGCTGCTCATCTACGTGAAGGATCCAGGGCTCCTCATCCCAGTTCGCGCTTGGCCTAACTAGGAGAGATGCCGCACTGGCTGCTACCTCACGATGCTCGGACTCAACCGGCCTGGGAGCATCGGGCTCACCCGAACTAGGGGCCACGTGCTCAACCGGCCTGGGGACTTCGGAGTTGAAAGTGCACTCTGCGATGAAGTTTGCTAAGGCTTGGGCCTTAATAGCAGTTCGTGGCATGTATTGGAAGTCGTACTCGCTGAGCTCAACGGCCCACTTCATCAGTCGACTAAAGACCTCGGGCTTGAGTAGGACTTGCCTTAGAAGTTTGTTGGTGAGGACGATAACAGTATGAGCTTGGAAGTACGAGCAGAGCTTTCAGGCTGCAATAACTAGTGCGTAGGCCAGCTTTTCTATATCCGGATATCTCGTCTATGCTCCTTGCAACACTTTACTAGCATAGTAGATAGGTCATTGGATCCGATATACTTCTTTTATTAGTATCGAGCTGACCTTTTCGTCACTTGCCGAGAGGTATAGCTCTAAAACATCACCGTCTTCGGGCTGGGTTAAGACCGGTATGCTAGCAAGGTACTTCTTGAGCTCGTCAAACACGAGCTGGCAATCTAGGGTCCATTCAAACCCTTTGCTTTTAATTGCCTTAAAGAAGGGTAGCCAACAGTTTGCCGACTTGGACATGAAGCGGCTTAGAGCGGCCATTTTGCCATTCAACATCTAAACCTTCTTCATTTTCCGGGGTGGTCTCATATCTAGGATGGCCTTTATTTTGTCCAGGTTGGCTTTAATGCCGCGTCGGTTAACAATGTAACCCAGGAATTTACCTGAGGTGACGCCAAAGACACACTTATTCGGGTTCAACTTCATATTAAATCTACGCAAAATTTCAAAAGTTGAATGCAAGACTTGTATTAAGTCACATGGAAGCTGGATCTTGACGACCATATCGTCTACATAGTACTCTACTTTTTGGCCAATCAATGGCTCAAACAACTTATTTATAAGTCTTTGAAAGGTTGCCCCGGCATTTTTTAGCCTGAAGGGCATGACCTTATAGCAGTACAGGCCAATCTCGGTTATGAAGGAAGTCTTTTCTTCACCTGTCGGGTCCATCCTGATCTGGTTGTAGCCCGAGTAGGCGTATAGAAAGCTCAGCAACTCATGCCCCAAGGTCTTGTCCACCAGACGGTCGATCTTGGGAAGTGGGAAGAAGTCCTTTGGGCAAGCTTGGTTCAGGTCGGTGTAGTCGACACATATGTGCCATTTACTGTTTGCCTTTTTCACCAGAACGGGGTTGGCTACCCAGCTCGGGTAATGAACTTCCCTGATTAAATCGGCTGCAAGGAGCTTCCCGACCTCCTCATCGACTGACCTCCATCGCTCTTGGGCTAGGTTGCGTTTCTTCTGTCTAACGGGCCTAACTACAGGATCAGTCTTAAGCTTATGAGTTATGATGCTAGGGTCTATGCCGGACATTTCTGCCGCGGACCATGCAAAAACATCTAAATTCTCGAGTAAAAAGCGTACCAGTTTAGATCGCAGAGGCTCTTTAATGGAAGCACCGATCTGGAGTGTTCGGGCTGGGTCCTTCGTCGAAGTTGGGATGGAGACGGTCTCTTCCGTGGGTGCAGCTCGCTCCTCGCTCTGCTCCGTAGGTCTCTCCAGCTCGAGGTCATCGGCCACCTTGGCTTTCCCTTTAAGGGCGACGGCGTAGCATTTGCGAGACTCAAGCTGATCACCACGCGCTATCCCGATTCCGAAATCCATGGGGAATTTCATGGCCAAGTAGTAAGTGGACACCACAGCCCATAAGGCATGAGTAATCAACCAACCTACTATGGCATTATATAGGGAGGGATTTGCGACCACCAAGAAATCGTGGTTGAGCCTCACTATGCTAAGCCAAGTGCCGACTTGCACAGGTACTGTAATCCTTCCCAGTGGCCTGACTTCCTCTCTACTGAAGCCTACCAGGGGAGTGTTCGCGGGCTTTAGGTCGCTCTCCTGGAGCTGCAGTTGGTCGAAAGCTGCTTTGAAGAGGATGTCCGCTGAGTTGCCTGAGTCGATGAGGACACGCCTGACTTTGAAATCATTGATCTTCACCTTTATGACGAGCGCGTCATCATGGGGGTAGTGGACCCCGCACGCGTCATCTTTTGTGAAGAAGATGGGATCTTCCATCCTTGGCCGCTTTGGGAGGTTTTGCTCTTCCCTGGCGGCCTCGCGAGCTGATGCGCGAGCTGCACCTGAGGTGCAACCCGCCACAATCGAGCCTCCAACTATGACGTGGATGGTCCCCCGAACTGGTCTCTCTTCGGGGGGCTGCTTCTGTGGCTGTTCCGCTTGCTTGCTGGACTCGGGAGCATCCCTACTTTGCTCCCCTTGCCGACCTGCTTTATTACTATTATTATTACTTTGTACAAAATTTCTCAGATATCCCCGACGGATGAGTTCTTCTATCTCATCGCGGAGATTTTTACAACTTTCGGTGTTATGACCATGATCTTTATGAAAGCTACAATACAAATTTTTATTTCTAGCATTAGGGTCGGCCTTCAGCCGAGGTGGCCACTTCACATACGGAGCGTCCTTGATCGCCATGAGGATCTCGGCCGGCTTCGTGTTGAGGGGCATGTAGTCCCTTTCTGCTGCTGGAGCTCGGAACGGCTGAACCGGCCTTGCCCCCCAAGCTGGGTCCTTCTTCTTCTTGCTGTCGCCCTGAGATGGGGGCTCTGGTTCCCTCTTCCTTTTCTTAAGGGTTTGCTCGCCCTTCTGGTTGATTTCTTCCTCCATCCCTATGAACCGATCCACGAGCCTAAGAAACTCGGTCACGGTCTTGGGCTGATTGACAACTACGCGCCACTTGAACTCTTTGTGAGTAATACCTCGCTTGGCTGCAGTGAGGTGAACTACGGGATCCAGGTCGGGTATCTGCAAACAAGCGTCGTTGAACCTCTTGATGTAACTCTGAATGGACTCCCCTTCCTTTTGAACTATGCCGAGGAGGCTTTCTTGAGTTCTCGGGCACCTCTTGCTGGTGACGAAGTGGGAGGTGAAAACTTGCATGAACTGCGCCCAACTTCTTACCGAACCGGGCACGAGGTTTCGGTACCAGGTGCGGGCTACCCCTTTGAAGGTGGTGGAAAAGGCGACGCACATGCAGGGTGCTTGAAGCCTGGCTCTTGCCAGGTGGTGGAAAAGGCCACGCACATACAGCTGGCTCTTGCCAGGTGCATCTGGGACTGGAAGGCGTCCACGTGATCATTCGGATCGATGAATCCATCATACTTGTCCAGTGGAGGGAGCTTGAAGCCCCTTGGCATGGGGATAGCAAGGAGTTCTGGAGACAGTGGGGAAGAAACGGAGAGGAGAGGGGTAGCTTTCACTTCACCTGAGCTTACCTCCTCTTTTCCTCTGAGCTCGGGAGAGACTCGGGTAGCAGTTCGGCGAGCTCTCCGGCGTCTTCGCTAGTGCCGAGGGGGAAGCGGCGGCTGGGCCTGAGGCAAGGAGGGAAACTGCTGCTGGTACTGGTACTGGGAGATCTGATGCAACACTTGTTGTTGGTAGAGTTGGAACTGCTGAAATTGTTGCATTTGAGCTTGCATGGCTTGCATGCATTGCATTAAGTCTTCCAACTAGTTCGGGTTGGCCACTGGGGGCACAATTGAAGGTTCAGCAAAGGTTGCTCCAACTGTGGAAGGGAGTGGAGCGATCGCGGGTGCCACTGTGAGAGGCACGCTCAGACTGGGAACTCCGTCCACGGAGAGGGGGACGGTGAACTGTCCAATACAGACAGTGGGAAGTTGGGGTTGCTCCCTAGAAGCATTCTGGATGGCACCATGTCCGGAATTGCTAGAGGAGGCCATGAATGCTGAGTTTTCAAAAGGAAACTGTAGAAGCTTAGAGGAAGGCTTTTTGAAGCATTTCCCACAGACGATGCTAAATGATGCTGTGCAATCCGGGCACTCCTACCTGGCTGCTGACTAGCTCCTTGCGGGCAACGGACGACACCTGAGAAGAAGACGGTGAAGATTTCCCGAGGGACTTTTCTGGTGGGAATACTCCAATGCTTAAGTTAGAACACTGGGAAAAATAGTAAAGAGTGTAAAGAAGGCTAAGAGTGCAGGTCACGCTAGATCACTGAGTTAGCTCGAGAGAAAGTTCGAGTAAGTTCAAGATAAGATCTCAGATGTTCGAGAGAGAGACCTTCCCTTCAACTAGGGGGCTCTTATATAGGCGTTCTTGTCAAATCGGGCGTAACCGCCACTGGGCCTCTGTCGCAGCCGTTATTTGCCAGGGCTGCGCAGGTAACCGTTGCAGGGCACTACCCAACCGGATGAGTGACACGTCCCGGGAGGACAGGCATGCTACCATCTGTCGAGAGACGTGGGTGCAGTCTGTTGAACTGGTTGGGACTGCGCCGTCGGTCAGGAGACGTGGCGCAGTCTGACGGGTACGGTTTTGTCAGATAGAAGCTTCCTGAAAGCATCGCGTTGCTTAGTCGCGAGCTACCTTGTAGCGAGCTATCCTGTCGTGTAGCGAGCTATCCTGTCGCGAGCTCCTTGGGGTACTTCGAGGTGACCCCTCTCAAGGTTGCCTTTGGGGCATTTTTTTCCGCCAAAGTGTTGGAGCGAGCTGGTTACCCTAGCTCGTGAGCTGGGATAGACCTGTCTTGGAGTATTCCCTTTCAGTAGCTTGGGGGACCTCGAGCTCGCCTAATAGCGAGCTATGGTGTAGCGATCTGCCCTGTGGGCTGGTTACTTAGTTGCGGTCAGGCTGTGGTGCTGAACTGTTGCTCGTGCTGAGTCATGTCCACGTGTCATCGTCTCAAGGGATCGGGTCAAATCACCCTCTATCAGTCATTAAATGTGATATTTACATTTTGCCAAATAACAGGACCAACATGAGTAGTAAAACTATCATCAATTTGGATCAAAGCGCATTCCAAATATTCTCATGAGAATCCAAAGACACCTTATAAACTAAATTATGCCTAAAAAGAAGAAGAGATCTATAAATATTTTTCCAAACTCTAGAACAATTAGATTTCAATTTATAGGGAAAAATGCTGAGAATGCACATATTTACTTCTCAACAATTTTACCCAAAGTCTATGACCTTGGTTTATAAAAATCCAAGCCAATTTTAATTGAAAATCAACATTCATTTCATTAGCTTTCCGAACTCCCAATCCCCTATACGAAATAGGAGAGCAAATATGATTCCAATTTGTCCAAGAAAAACCTTTAGAACTCTTTCAAAAAGACCATCAAAATTTCCTCTGGACTTTATCAATTTTTTCATTCAAGCCCAATAGAAGCGAAACAACATACATGACATGATTAGAAATGGAATGAAGGGCAGATTTTAAAAGAACCAACTTCCCATCTTGAGACAAATTAAATCCATGGCTTTCCACGCATTTAATTTATAATTAAACTTATCTAGCAAATAATCGAAAGAATAATTCAAATTCTTATCCAAAAAAGAGGAATACCTAAATATTTTGAATGAATCCAAATTACCCATTTTTAGTTGTCTAGACAGAAGCATCCTACATTTATGATGGAGATTATTACTAAAATACACCCCAGATAAATCCTAAAAATTCTTCATAATCTCTAACAAGTTATGAACTTCTTCTCTAGAAGCCTTAATAAACAGAAACACATCATCCACAAACAAAAGATGAGAAATAGAAGGAGCCTCCCTAGCTATTTTAATACCATGAATCCTTCCTGACTCCTTTGCCCTAAGAAGCATTCAAGATAAAAACACCCATGCCGAGGATAAAAAGATAAGGAGATAAAGGATTTCCCTTGCCTCAACCCCCTATCTAGAATAATGTGTCCTTCTGTTGCACCATTAACTAAAATGGAATAGGACACTGTGGATATACAAAAATAAATCATTTGACAAAATTGCTGAAAAAATAAAAACCAAAAATCCTTTAAAACACATATAACAAAATCCCAATTCATTTTATCATAAGCTTTCATCATATCAATTTTAATTGCTACATACCCAAAACCTTTCTTTCTTTTCTTCATGAAATGCAAAATCTCATGAGCAATAATTATATTGTCCATTATATTTCTACCCGTAACAAAAGCATTCTGCAAAAGGATAAATACACTTATGTTGACGAATAGTAGCAGCATGATGGAAAAAGCTTGTATTCATATCACCCTCTTCTAGCCATAACTGCCTAGAGTTTTGATGCCAATAAGACTCAAGGTAATTGAAGAGAGTATCCCTCTTAGTTGATACTTTGTATTGCATACTTCTGCGGTTTCCTTAGTCTGTAGAATCTGATTTTCAATTGCCTTCAATTAATCCTGAATACTAACAAAGCAAATCATATTCTATACTCACAGATCCCTTTTTAAATGATCCAGCTTAATACCAATTCTATAAGCAGCATAACCATTAAAAGTGAAATTCCAAGCATCCCTAATAACTTGTCCACACCCACCAGCCCTTAAACCACATATTATAAAAACGAGAAGATGTAGGTCTAACTTTTCTATCTTCATTAATTTCAGCTATATGATGATCCTCCCCCCCTCCCCCCGAATTTGGCCCAAAAGATACATAGATCTTATTAAAGGCAAAGAGCCAAACTAAGGATACAAACACTCACTCTATCCAAAGACCTACAAAGATTACCAGCCCCTGAGGAAAAACTTTGCTGCAAATCAACTGAACAAAATTTCTGGAAACATAACATTTACTTCGATGTTTAACAGAATGTCTCTCTATCCAAGTCATCTTTCGCCCTCATAATAATGTCTTCTCTACTCATGTCAGAAGGAAGACCTTCTCTGCCACCCTCTACTACCTCTGCCTCTAGAAGACTCCAGACACCCACATAGACTCCGGGAAGGTCCCCAAAGACTCAGTCAGGTTCCCCTATACGACCACCATGCACCAAAAACTGCCCAAACGTTGGTCTGACGCATTGGAGTCTCTCAAGATCATCAACCTCCGGCAAGCACACAAAGTTACACTTCTTATAACCATGACCAACTCTACCACAAGCATAATAAATACTTGGAAGCTTCTCGTAGCGGAAAATAAGCAAAGTAGTCGGAGAAGCAAACACACCGCACTTTAAAGGTTGATTTATATACAAGTAGCCCCACCTCCACTCTAATGTAATGAATGAATGAGCCTTGTTTTAAGAGCAACGAACCTCTAGCAAGTCCACCAACCTCATGTTATAAGGAAGGTCATGAACTTGAACCCAAATACACCATGCAAGGCTCTAGATAATGCATGCATTCATCAAAGCTATATAGCAAGTCGAGGAAAGACCCTACCAATAATAAATACACCATCTCCATTCTTCATTTTGGACTAAACCAAGTAGTAGTCTATTGTTGTTAACATCATCCACTCCAATATCCTGACCCTCACGAACAACATGTTGAAAGGTTTCATCTACTCAGACAGGCAAACACCTCACAATTATAGATGAATCAGAAAGAAGGCAGCTGCTGCATGCTATATGATAGAAATTTTGCTTAAGTCACCATCTTAGATGCCCGTGAATGAGTGAAATCCATGGTGGGTTTTAAACCAGAGTTGATCTCAAGACAGTCAGTCTTTCCTCTGTCGTGCAAGATGGCGGGCCTTGTTGACGTACGAATTCTACCCTTCAATTAATTTGGTTATAGCTTTTGGCATGTTGCTGTGTCTGTTCTTTCTCATTAATGATTTCATGGCTCGAGTTCTCGCCGCCACGGGCCGTCGTTTATCGGTTCGGATCGTAGCCCGACCCAATGCAAGTGGACTGGTGTCAATGCTAGTTTGCCGGGTACGCGGAGCGTCGGGCTGGTACTGGTAGGCACCGAATGTTCATACCGTCACATGCTATCACGTGACACTAGAAGGTGGCGGCCCCAGCCCGTTTTCTGGTTTCGCCGACTCGTGGCCGAAACGATGGCACACAGTGGGAAGGAGAGGTCCTTCGATGTCCTGATGTCCTCCCTCTCTCTCTCTCGCTCTCGCTCTCCTAGTTTATAAAATAAAATAAACCCTAGACAAGACGAGCCTCTTCTGATCTATTTGGAGAAAAAATCATCTTATCTTTCTATTGATTCCCTATTCTTCAGGTACGACATTCGATTTCTAATCCCTTTTGCTGATTATAACCTTTGCATTTGATGATCGGTTAGAGTTTCATCTTCTCCGATTCTAGTGCTTTTCTCGCGCTGTTTTGCGTAGATTTTTGGTTTCGAGCTTCACTTTTTTTCCCTTCTTTTTCTGTAGTTTATTTATTTTTGTTTACCCGATTAGGGGTTTCTGCTTCTTACATTTTTTTTTTTTTTTTTACACTTTTTGTAAAAAATATTGGTTGTTTTTTTCTTCTCAGTATTGATTGATATTCTTATCTTTTATGGTTTTCTTTTTTTCAGTTTTTTAATTCTGGTAACAGCGTCTGATTTGCAGGCCTGTTTCTTTTTTGGTTATTGGTTATGAACCAGAAAGGAATTTGAGGATACTTAGCAAAATATATCTTTTTAAGGCAGATTTCTAAAAGAGATTGAATGGGATTCCATTCTCGTTAATGGGATTGAGTTTGCTTATTTAGGGTTTCCGGGCTGCCAGCCTAAAGAGAACTGATAGATAGAGCATGAGCACTCTTGGGTTGAAACGACCTCTGAAAGGGTACGTGAGGGACGCTCGTCGGAGGAAGATGGTACTRGACGTCGACCTCAATGATACACCTCCTGGTGAAACTAGGGCTCAGGAGGATACATCTTCTGGTGTCGGTCATCAGGATGTAGGAACTAGTCAACAAGGGGGAGGGGTTTTGCCACCCGCGCCAATTGATGTTGAGGCCATAGATGATGATGTTCTGATATCGTCCCCAAGGAGCTTTGCTGAAGTATGCTGTATTCATTTATTTATGACGGGCAGCTATATTGCTGTAATTATGAATTTGTTTTGTAACTAACTGTGAATATGAGTTTTGGATTCTGGTAGGCTAGAAACAAATCCAGGAGGAATCAAGGGGTAATGGTAATTCTTGATGAAGATTCTGAAGTGCATCAAGGTAGCTCAGGTATTTTTATTCTTCAGCATCTAGAATTTTTTCTCTTATCTATTTGACAGCAGTCATATTCAATTGGTTTATTAATCTTTCTTTCTTGAATTTTCACCAGCCTACACTGGTGTATCATTCACCTTAGACATTATTCTCAACCCCAGGGAATCTTCAAAGTTTATGCAAGATATTGCACAAGTATGACTTACAACAATGTCATAATCAAGCCCCTTGTTTCTGGTTTATGCCAAATACCTCCTTTATGCTATAATGTCTCCTAGTTCTTTCAAAGTCAACTTCTTCAACGCCTTCAAAGTATTTCAGACTCAGAGTAGATGCCCTCAAGAACAGGGTAGTTCTTCAATTGGGTTGTCTTGTTATATTCTTTTGTAGTTCCTATAAAAGACTAAAAGAGCAATTTAGAGGATCTGTAGTGTGAGGATCTTGTTACCTATGCCAGAACTCTCCTTGTAATTAGCCTTGTAACTTTCTTGCATCAAACTTCGTATCTAATTGGATGCCTGAGATGCCTATGCATTTTTGTTTGTTTTGTAGTGTGTTGTTGTAATCATATAGGCTTTTCTCTTAATGAGGTCTTAATTTCAATTTTCTCTGCAAGGCAATCTTGCCCAACCTGGCTTTTAGTTGTATCTCAATAATTATACATTTAGCTATGCATTATTATGGTGTATGCGACTCCAGTGGGATCTTTGGGCATGATTATATTTGTTATGGTGTATGTGTCACATGATAAAATACAGTATGAGAACCATAATAGTCTTGAATGATATAAAATTCAAGCTATTTCACACATGTAGTTGTTTGTATTGATTCTTGGATGTCACGCGATAGAAGTTAGGAAGCTGAGCCGAGGTAGAAAATAAACAAAAAGAGTGTTATGCAAACTCAAAATTGTCTTTGCATAGTGTATATAAATAAACAATCCACTTACAAAACACAAAACAAGACATGGAATGATGGGAACTTAGTTGGGATTTACCGGCTTATTGCATTAATGTGAGAGGTTTTTCTTATTTGCAAGACACTGATCTGACAATTATGAGTTGAAGTACCTTGAAGATAATACCATATAGTAAGAAGTTTTGGAGGCTGGGATTTATTAGAGATTGATGCATCAGAAGCTAAAGAAATCAGATCATAAAATGTAATCAGGGCCAGGAAACTGGTCAGGGCTTGGGGGGAAGTTCTTTTATCTGCAAATCCACTTCACTCCCCATAATGTGCAAAAGCATAGATTCTGAGGGAAATGCATGACATGGCCTACGCCCTTGTAATGTTGAAATATCTCTTTTGGAGGCTGAAAGTTTTTAAATAACATGTGAAGTTAAAACAACACAATATCTTAATGGTGTGGTTAACAGTTACCTTCCTTTACTTACAACCCAGATCACGGAATTGTGCACCTGTCCAAGGGAATAATTTTCAGCTGATTGACATCTTGAGAGAGACCTTAACACAACTTGCTGAACTATTTATATGTTATTAATTGAGTGCTTTTTTCTTATTGTTATTTTTATTAGTGATTTTTGGATAATTTTCTTTCATTATTGGCAAGAAAAACCAAAACCTTGTTTTCTCTATTTATCTTGATGAAGTGGATTGTTGGGTATCTTAGTGTTTGGTACTTAATGGAAAAGAAGTGCTTATGTACTTCACTACTATTTTTGCAATGAGACTAGCCTATTTTTTATTACTTGTCATTTATTTTCCAAAATGTTTTTAATCCATTTCGACATTGTTTTCCATGTTTCATGCATCTATCTTACATCTATTTTCTTTCCGTTTGTTCTTTGTAGAGGAACCAATCACTCGGTTGGCTCTTAATAGCTACAACAAGCGCAGACGAGTTCCACCAAACCAGACAATTATTAACTGTGAGCTTTACATAAACTTGGAAGGCAGCCATAGTGCAAAGGTAATAACTTAAACCTCTTACATGTTGTATATGATATTGCCTTCCTTTCCATTGGCTATCATCAAATTTTAATAGTCTAAAATTTATTTTAGTCTAAGATGCTATATGGTCAGTCAGTGGTCGTGCTGCATTTCTAATCCTTTTGTATGAAGTATGTTCCTGTTACCAAGGCAAGTTTTTTATGGCCAATGAAATGTTCATTTCTTTTAGTGCAATGGGTTTTGGTATTTTTTTTCTTTCATTTGGAGCTAGTCATTGGCTTCCTGTTGTTCTTGGCAACCAGATCAAATAGTGGAGTAGAATTCAGTTTTTGCAGGGCCAATTACCAGATTGAAGCTAAGCTTTGATGGTTGCAGTCTTGGCAACTAGGATGAACTGGGAAGGGATGGAGGAGGATCTTGTTGAGCTTTCAGGGTCTGTGGGATTTGTTTTCTTTTTCCTGTTCAGAAAAATGATAGCACAGCAGAACTGGATAACCTACTGAAGGAGATTGTCAACATAGTTATCAAGGTGTTGCCTAGGCGACTAGGTGTCCTTGTCTGGGTGCCTCGCCCAAACGCCTTGACTTGTAGCAACTAGGTGCCCTTCTAGGTGACTAGGAACCTGCCTAGGCGACAAAAATGACAAGGCAGGTTCCTTATATAATACCATTTATATTGCTGTATCTTATTAATATGTGTGTTAATACATTTATTATATGCTATATATATCATTTATACTTTAAAAGATCAAAAGATTTTGAGGAGAGGAAAAGAAAGAAAAAAAAAAGAAAGAGGAAAGAAAGAATAGAAGTATAAAGAGGTTCTTTTTTTTTTTCTATTCTCTCTCTCTCTCTCTCATTAATAAAACAGAAATTTCATCCTTATTTTTTCTATTTTACTTTTCATCGTGAATATTTATCATATAATGTTAATAGCCTTTAGCTTTTAATTCATATGAAATTGCTCTATTAAATACTTATTATAGTAGGTTATTTTTGAAAATATGAAATTAATATATGTAAATTTTTATCTTTTAGATGTGATGATTTGCCACATTTTTAGAGGAAATTTAATGTTCTTAAGAAAGATAATTACTATTATTTTCAATTAGGATTACATGCTGAGTGGATAGATAAAAAATATACATGCTGAGTGGTATAAAAAACTAGGGAGCTATCCAAAAGTTCTTTATGTTATAAATTTCTTATCGGCTATCGCCTAGACGGGCGACTAGGCACCCCAGTGTCGCCCAGAATCACCCTAGATGCCTTGAAAACTGTGATTGTCAAATAAGTTATATTATGGTTATGTTCAGAAGTGGAACCCCCTTGGCTGTTTCAGTCCTCTAACTAACAAAGTAGCTAAAGCAACAAAGAAGCATGAAGTGCTGATTAGGTGGATTCCTAGGTCTGCTAATGTATTAGCTGACAGCTTAGCAAAAGCTGGGGTGATAGGCAAAGGTGTCTGGTATGCTGGGACCTGGGAATGATTTAAAACAAGCATGGTCTGCTGAAAGCTGTATTTGGATTGCCTTTTTTATCCATCTTGGACAGTATAGATCCCATTTTTAAATTGAATTTAATACATTGCTGTTAACCATCAAAAAAGGTTCCCAAAATTTTGTTGGATTGTCGAAATTAATACATGCATATAAAAACATATCCTCTTTAGGGTTGGAAATGAAACCCAATTTAGGCACAAGGGGTTCTCATGAGGGAAATTGGAACTTTTGAGCACTATTATCATTAGAATTGTGTGAGATGGTGCGAGATGCTCACTTAACCTTCCATTACCTCACATGAACTATAGTCCTAGGTTCTCTTCCCAGGTTTGATGGGTTTTTGGGGCCATGCAGGCTTCATCATATTATAGAATCTAAACCCTTGGTCCTTGTATAGATCAGCTAATGTTATGGCACATGTGAAGAGGAGAAATTTGTATTGGGGCTAATCTTTCCAAGAAAACCTTCATGTTTCCAGGGGATGGCTCTCAGCGTTTTTCCTTATTTTGAGGAGATTTGCCCTCTTTTTTGTTTTACCCCAATATATTTGCTTCTCTTTCTGATAAGATTTTATCCTACCTTTCAAAAAGAAGTATTTGCGTCCTATATTGTGGATGCCTAATCAATGGCTCTGTTGTTGCAACTAGATTGGGATAACCAATATTCTTTGTTCAATCTAACAAAGTGGACTGGGTTCAAAAAGTAATTCCATCCTTCCTGTTTTCTTCTCGAGTAGCATGAGCTGATGTTTTTAAGGTTCAACTGTTCAAGACTTAATTTACGATTGTTGTTATGGCAGAGAAAGAATGATGTTAAACCTCCAGAACTGCCACGACCGAGTGCGCCACCACCACCAAAGGAACCCACCTTCAGTTGCCCAGTTTGCATGGGTCCACTCGTTGAAGAGATGTCAACCAAATGTGGCCACATCTTCTGTAAGAAGTGTATCAAGGCTGCTATTCAAGCTCAAAGTAAATGCCCTACATGTAGGCGAAAGCTAACAATGAAGGACATGATAAGGGTTTATCTTCCAGCCACCAGTTGAGCTTTTGCTCTTAGTACACATAATTGTAGTTGGATTCTCAGGTCCCCCCATCCCCAGTTTTTTAAGTGACCCCCATTTTATTGTCTGAGTCTCTCAGCTGATATAGTTTTTTTTTTTCTTTGATAGGTTCTCAGCTGATATAGTTGAGTAAAGCTTTGGGGGGTTTTATTTATTACTTTCATGCCAGTCAATTGGTCTCTCATACGCCATCTATTTTGTGTAAAGCTTAGCGTGAATGAGAATCATTATTTTGGAGGTCCACGTTTGTCTTACTTGGTTGATTAAAAGAAGAAATGCGAGCCTTTTATATCTTACAACCGGTTGTTTATTTCTTGGAGTTCAGGTGTAAATATTCTAGACTCGATGGTACATTTGAATCCCATTCTCCATGCTTTTAATGTCTGGTTGTCAAGGCATCAGGCTGGACAATGCCTTGAATGTTCCCTAATTTATTTCCTTTTATGTAACCTTGTTACCTAGAAATTATTACTCGTTAAAAAATGAAGACATAGTACAACTGTACAAGACAGGAGCCTAGTTGCTTATATTTTTGCCTCGATAATTTAGGGGGTGTTTTGTCTTTGTCGGTCATCCATTGATTCTATACACTTCACATACAATTTGTGTGATAATTTATACAATCGATCATAAATAAAATTTTTTATAATTTAAATTTAAAATAAATTAAAAATATTATTAAATAATAATAAGTACCCTTATTATTTAATTATTGTCTTAAACCATTCTTATTTCTACAATTGACCAACTCTATTCCTACTGTTAGCATTCGTTAATATTTCATCAAAATCTATATACACCTGAACATTCGATATTCTCTCTTCATTTTTTTCTTTTTTATTCTTTTGTACTCTTTATCCCTCTATCACCCTCTCTCAACCATCCATTTATTTCACCTCCCTTGTTATCATCTCTACCTGCCATCACCATTGCAAAATGTTGTAGCGGCAGTTTTCTTCTAGGTAAAATATAGAGAGAGAGAGAGAGGGAGAGAGAGAGAGAGAGAGAGAGAGAATGGAAGTCGAGGGAAAGAGGAGAAATGAGAGATAAAAAGGGGGAGATCGATGGAAAGATAGGGGAGGAAGAAAAACTACCATTGCTGTGAGTAGACCTGTTCATGGGCTGGGTGGCCCGACCCGACGGCTTGGCCCGGCCCTCAAATGGGCTTGAACAGGTATATGGGCCTGCGGGTTTAACCTCGGGTCAAAAAGCTCGGCCCGCAATAAATTTGAGTCGGGCTCGGGATTTGCCAAAATAGCCTGGCCCGACCCGACCTATAATTAAACCTAAGTAAAAACCCTAGTCAGTTCGAGTACCCCACTTTTTTTCACTTCTTTGTCTCTTTCCCTTTTTTTTCCAGCCGAACCCTTCTCCAATCTCCACATCCTCCACACTCCACAGTTCTCATCCTCACACTCWCAAGCAGCCACAACCGGCAAGGCGGTGAACGTTCATCGGCGAGGCAGCGAACGTTCACCGGTGCAACAACTCCGGCAGCGGCAGTGAGCTCTCTCTCTCTCTCTCTCTCTCTCTCTCTCTCAGACGCGAACTGATCATTGTCAAAATCGCAGGTCAGGCTCGCAGCTCACAGACCACAGTCACTGACTCACTGCGAACTCTCCGGCGAATACAATCACCAGCAGCGGCGGTGAGTTCTCTTTACCACTTTATTCTATTACAATGTTTAGTCGGTGGCAGCAAAAAATCTGACAGTAAGCATGTTTGTCTTCTTCCTCTTCTTCTTCTTCCACTTGTTAAATGAGAAAGACAGAGAAACAACACTTATTAGTTATCAGAAAAGCAAGCCAATCTGCTATATTGAAGCAAGAAACATGTAAAATCGCAGGTCAGGCTTTTATTAGGTCGGGCTTCGGGCTCGGGCTCGGGCCCAAGTTGTAGGCCCATTGGTCGGGCTGGGCTCGGGCTCGGGCCTAACATTTTTCCGTTAATGAAGAGTAAAAGCCCGGCCTGGCCCGACCCATGAACAGGTCTAGCTGTGAGTTGCAACAGCAGGTGGAGCAAAGGAGGGCAGACTGAGGAAGGAGGACGACCTAATTGGGGTTGTCGAAGATGCTACGGTGGTGATTGCGTAGGTGACCAGGTGTTTTGAGAGTGAGGATGCCTTTTGAAAGTTGTCGGTGTTTCGAACGTTCAGGTCTCTAGTGGAAAGGTTGAGTTCCGTTTCAGAACAAACCCAAATTGAGATGATCTACTATGAGCTTCACCTCATCTCCAAGCATGACCAGATAGTCGTTCCTTCATAGCAGAAGCTAATGCCATTTATTACCTCACCAAAACCCTCTATTTGGAAACGACAAAGGTCATAATTTTAGGACGGATTGAAAAATCAGGGCTTTGGTTTCTTCAGGGCTTCAAAAATCATGATGGTCTCACCCACTTTGGTGAGACCATCATGAGCAAATGGGGAGGTTCTACCCAGAACCGAATGGAACCGACCTCGAATTGGCCTTGAACCAACCTTATCCAATTTGTTACAAGATAGGGCATGGTTCCAAATTCTTGGATCTGACCCCCACCCAGGCCGGTTCCAAGGGCTAGGGGTTTACTCTACCCGAACCAACTTGATGAACCGGCCTTAGTGGAATCGACTTTGTTGGAACCTACCTTGGAACCAGACTTGCCTTGAAATAAACCCCATAATATTTTTGGGGATGCTAAGATTTGAACACAAGCATTCATGGTTACAAAGGCCATAGTCTTACTTGACCATTGAGTTACTTAAGTGTTTGATCATTTGTTTTCATTTTAATATTTGAATGTCTAGGATAAATAGTGTAAAAGGTAATACTTACAAAATTTAAATTTAATTTATAAGTTTTTAACCACATAATGATAGTATGCATATTAATTTATCCAATTTAATGAATAAAGATAATATAAGTTTTAAACTATATAAAATCAAGTTTTTAAAGCACATGTTTTTTTTTTTGTGTGAATGGGGAGAGTAAAGAAAGTATAGGTTCCATGGGTAGACCCTAGAATCGACCTTGAAACTACCAAGGCCAGAACAAACCTTCACAGGGTAGGTTCCGGTTCCAAAAACTTGGAACCAACCCATACAGGGTTGGTTCTAGGTTTTGCCATTGAACCAAACTGAACTAGCCCATGCTCACCCCTATTAATAGTCATGGCGGTCTCTTCTTCTATTCATTCTTGCATTCCATGTTCAGGGTTTAGCTTGATGCGATACTGTATTGTGTGGTTGACACAATATTTCTAGTAAAGGGAAAGGAATATGGTGGAATACTTATCAAAAGAAAAAGAATATAGCAAGGAAATTAAGGGGATCTTTCAAGGTAGTGTCAAGTTTTGCAGTCACAAAGGTCTTGTTTGCATCTCGATAAATAATTTACTTAGATAAATGCACTTATACAAGCAAGTATTTTTTAGGAAACATTCATCCGGATAAGTGTACTTACTACACTCTTTTATTTCCCAAATAAATAATGTATGATGATCGATTTATCCAAAAAAAAAGTAACATTATTGAAGAGACAACATTATCCTATTATGTATTAAAGATTTTTTATACTCATGGGTAAGTAATTTACCCAAGTTTGAAGAGAGTTAAGGTAAATGAACTAATCGGGAATTATTTTTTTTTGCAGATTAATACAAAAAACAAACATGGATTTATTTCTTTTACGTGAGACCTACCAATTTCCTCCCACTTCCCAAAAAAATTGAACAGGCCAAAAATGAATTCAGTGAGAGGCAGGCAATTAAGTGCAAATAAAACTATGATCATTAGAGTTCGGATCTCTTGCCCATGAGAACCCTGCCCATGTCTACCCACAACACACTATCCCCCATGAATTGGGAACATCTSCCCCCTGCATAATACCATGCAGAGGATGAGATGTTCTCCGGATCTCCTACCCACGTCCACCCACAACACACTATCCCCCGTGAATTGGAAACATCTCCCCCTGCATAATACTATGCTGAGGATGAAATGTTCTCCATGTGTGACTGCGATAAACATCGTGGACAGGAGATACAGCTAAAAGAAGTAATCCCTTTTTATCCTGTTTCAACTTTCTCCACCAAATGCAAATATTAGACTATAAATGTTTAAAAAATGCCCTACCTGTATTCTTTACGACATCGAGGTTTAAGCATAGTTGAGCCGTTAGATAACAGTATAACGCCAATTTATCAACCAATACAGTTAGAGCATGCAGAGTCAAAACCCTAACCAATGGCTATTAAATTCGTTGGTGTTAGTAGCAGTTACATAGACAATTATGGCGATGTTTGGTTCTATTGCCACCATGTCAGAGCCACAACAGATTTTGAGTTAAAGAAAAAAAAAAACCRCATCGCCTAGCTGACATGGCTTCTCAAAAATCTAAAAAAAAAATGAATGAAACACCTCTTATGATTCTAAGCTTAAATTTTTTTTAGGGCCATTTACTAAAACACCCCTTATAGTTTCATGGATCTACTTAAATCTATCCRATAGTTTTCATTTTACTAAAACACCTCCTATAATTTGCAACCTATTTACTCCCGCTTTTCACTGAGAGAAGTTTGTTTTGCCATCTGAAAATAATAACATTATCACCTAAAGTGATTGGAAAATGTTCATGAAGATGGGATTATTTATTCCAAAAGCACCCCTAACACTTCTTCATACAGAAGAAAGAGACCAAAGAGAGCCAAATAGAGTGATGTCTCATGTCTTATTAAGGACAAAAATTGTATTTTTTTAACTCTTTAAGCCATTTCAGGCTGGAATTGGAAAAACAGCACGAAATAAATAATAGTCCGACCATGAATCAAGCAGAATGTAAAGATAATAGGTGCTGAGACTGGATTTAGGGATTGTATTTAGTTTTACATGCTAGCCTCGGCTAAGCCAGACCTCTTACATCACAAAACACATGCCTGATGGTGGGATTGTGGGAAAGGAAGACAATAAATGTTGTAAAAACGAAACCTTGCTCCCAACAGAAGCATCACTAATAAGTATCACCCAGGAAAAAAGAAAAATTTTCAAAGATTTAAAAGAAAAAAGAATAAAACCTTCAAGACTTTGTGAAGGAGAAAGGGAGCTAGGGGATACACTTGATAACTTATCTGGCCGGTTTCCTCCTCCACTCAGTGCGGCCCCTGTTTATTTCAAGCCCGTTGCTAGACAATCTCAAGAAGTGCAAAAACTGGCAGCAGTCTTGTGTGCCTTGTGTCACAGTGGCAGAACCATTCGCTCCATGAAGCTCCGAAACTGCTTCAACACCCCCTCCAAGTTCTATGCTAGCGAGGGAATCAACCACATCATCATGTTGACACTCCTGTCTGTAATCAAGTGTGATCTTTTGAAGCTCATGGGTGTCAATAATCTCTTGAGGAATGCTCTGTCACAAAGAATGTAACTCTTTGGCTGAGAATGTAACTCTTTGATTACCAACATAAATGCAGAATGCAATAGATATGGCAAAACAGGATGCATGTAGCCAACCCCACAGAGTTGGTACAAGGCTTAGTTGAGTGGAAGAAATATGCAGTCTTGGTATAATAGATAGTATTTTGCCATCTGCAGACATCAGAAGAACACAATATGCACGTCATGCATGTGGTTGGAAGTTAAGACAATCCCTTAAGTGTGTCAGGGTCCAATCAGAAGATGGCAAGGATCAAATCTATGCTTTGGAAGTTAAGACAATCCTTTGCATTGGGTTTATTAATAGCAACTGCCAACCGTCCCTCAGGTATAGTTTGAACCTTGAACAAAGCATAGCATAAAAGATTACAATAGGCCAAGAGAAAGGAAAGCAGCAATATTGTACACACCTCAAGTACCCATCCAATGTAAGTGACATTATTCACATGCTGGTTCATGTCCAAATCAGCTCTCCTAGGCTGCAAATTCCCAATGCAGAATGAGAATTCAAAGAGAACCTACACAGAATAGAGAGCTAAGCAGGCTAATTAAACAATCAATATTTTTAGATTAACCCAGTCATTTTACCACAAGCCCTTGTCTGCAATATTGTGGAGGGTCTTCAAGCTTTGGAATTTTCTTTAAGCTACTGTTATCCTCCTCTGGAAATGCTAATCTGGGTCACACAACCAAACCTTTTAAGACAAAACATTACATACAAAAACAGGGTGGGAAAGAAAAGGTGGGGAATTTACTGGGTTTAGCCTTTCCTATTGTATAACCACATCTAAGGTTGAAACAGGATTCTCTTACCAGTAATTGTTTTTTGGATAGGTAACTAGTGATTGTTAATAATCAGTTGTCAGAGCTTTTCAAAATAGACAGACGCCTATATCAAAACATCAGAGCTAACATAGAGCAAGTAGATGTCAGATGAAACTCTACATTCTGGTCAATTTTTAATATTTTGAATTCAAAGAAAGCACCAAGTTCTCAATTTCAAGTTCAGCCAGCCAACTTGAAATTGAGAACTTGATGCTTTCTTTGAATTCATGGAGATAATCATCTGAAACACCATCAACAATAATAGAACCTCAATTAAGCCAATAAAAAAAAAATCAAAGTTGAACCAAATTAATTTGGTATCTGAAACTCCAAGTCTATCAATGGGTACCTAAATATCAGTTTCCATCTAAGAACAAGGACCATCAAAGACAAAAGTCCCAAGTACAAGTGTTCATCAATCAAACAATTGAAAGGACAATTCATTTTCCCAAGGAAGCTTTCTGTCATAAATAACACCTCTAAGGCTAATTGGATTTGTACCTCATTAAGTATATAATTTCGTTCATTGACAGTCACCAACAGTAGCAGCAGCAAGTAAAAAAGAAATAAGAAAAAGAACTACCTACCGAGGAGTTCGTGGACAATAAATTAAATATTCCTCTCGGACATCATCACTGACTTTCTGTAGTCGTCTTGTATCTTGGTTCATCATCACCCACTTGCTGCATCCAAAATGCACAAGTCAAATTTTTTGGAGACTGGACAACATGAAAGAGATGCTATAACTAATTATTTGCAGGCACAAAATATAGCCTATCTCAGAAGAGTAACATCCAAGATGCATCCAAAACCCACAACATGGCTCCTGTCTACTAGACCTTTAAAACCAAGAAATGATTTGATAATAATTTTAAGGCTGCTTTAGAAAATAAAGTGGAATCAGATAAAATCTGAATCTGATCCATCTAAGACCCTTAGATCTAATAGGATTTGAGTTTAAGTTTTCAATAATCGGATTGGATCCAAAGAAGGCTGGACCTGATCCAAATCTGACCCAAATAAAGCTCTAGCTCCGAAGGCCCTTTGCAACAGCTGTCATCCATTTCATCACCATTTCACATTCTCCTTCAAATTCCAAGTCCATCTAGCCAGTCATTTTTAGGCTTTGTAGCAGCACCACAAGTTCTTTCCTTAGAGAGATACTCTCACTTATGGGCCCCAAAAAGCTTCAAAAGAATGGTTCCAGTATGATCCTGAAAGATGCCCCCAACTCCTGAAGGTCCTTGCTTGCCTCTTAAACCTCTTTCAAGATTAAATCACTCCTTCCTCCCATTGATGAAACACGTTATTTATTGTCTGCACAATATCTGCAATCACTTGGCATCCCCTTAGAATGGAGTCCATGCTTACTCATTTAATATACTCCCTTGTAGAAATCCAATGTGAAATATCATTTCAATTACCTCTTTAGCTATGTTGACCTTTTGTGTCGTATTGTTAAAATTCCAGTATTTCTTTCATTCTAGACACTCCATAACACCACCTACCTAAGACTGTCAACACTCACCAGTTGCCAACAATGCAGTTCTTTTTCAAATAACTGGGGATGTCAGAGCCATCTGTCTTGCAAAGGCAAGGGCCAGGTGTCCTAGGCAGTTTTTACATTCCCATCTCTCAGGTCCCTGTAGTCCAGCAAAGATAAAAAGAATAGAAGGAAGAGAGGAAGAAGAATTCTATTTTGAAGTAGTAGGCTGGCAGCACCTAAGTTTGTATTTATACTAAGGCGACAACTTATAACAAAATAAAAGAGGAAATACCAGAAATACCCCTAGGCTAGAACATAACATGTTACAAGTCTCCCCCTCAAGTTGGAGCATATATGTCAATCATGCCCAACTTGTCACACAATTCATTATGTCGCAAATAGTGAAGACCCTTTGTAAGGACATCAGCTAGTTGTTCCTTGAAATTAATGTAAGGAGTACAAACTTCCCCCTTTTCAAGTTTTTCCCTTATGAAATGCTTGTCAACTTCAATATGCTTGGTCCTGTCATGAAGAACTGGGTTGGCTGCAATATTAATGGCTRCCTTGTTGTCACAGTAGAGAGACATTGGACCATCAACAGAGAAGCCCAACTCTCCTATCAAATTTTTTACCCATAGCACTTCAACAACTCCATACGTCATAGCCCTATAYTCGGCCTCAACACTAGATTTGGCTACTACACTTTGTTTTTTGCTCCAAGTGACCAAATTTCCACCAACAAAGGTATAATATCCACTAGTTGGTTTTCTATCATCAACTGCTCTGGTCCAATMTGCATCTGTGTAGACTTCCACTTTCATATGACCATGTTTCTTAAATAGTAATCCAATTCCTGGATATTTCTTTAGATATTTGAGTGCTCTCTTGGCTGTCTCTAAATGGGAGGATGTTAGTGCATGCATAAACTAAGGACACCAATAGCATAAACTATATCTGGCCGAGTCATTGATAGGTAGAGAAGCCTTCCTACCAACCTTTGAAACTTCTTGACATCTATCACTAATTCTCTAGTACAATCACCAAGCCAATGGTTTTCATCAATAGGGGAATCTACAAGCTTTGCTCCTAACTTTCTTGTGTCTTGCAAGAGATCTAGGACATATTTCCTTTGAGAAATGAAGATGCCCTTTTTAGAGCAAGCAACCTCAATAGCAAGGAAATAACATAGTTGTCCCAGATCTTTCACCTCAAACCACACAAGGGATTCTTTAATTTTCTAAATCTCAGAGTCCCAATTCCCTGTAATCACAATGTCATCAATGTAGACAATCAATACCACAACATTCTTCTGGTTTCTTTTGATAAACAGAGTATGGTCAGGTTGGCACTACTTGAACCCAATTTGTTGAAGAGCCATGTGAAATCTGCTGAACCAGGCCCTTGGGAATTGTTTCAAACCATATAAAGATTTTTTTAGTTTGCAAACTTTCCCTTCACACTCTTGTGCTACAAACCCAGGAGGTTGAATCATGTATGCTTCTTCCAAATCCCCATTCAAGAACACATTTTTTATGTCTAGTTGGTGGAGTTCCCAATCAAAGTTAACAATATGGGAGACTGGTTTTCACTTACTAGTGTCTTGCCAATTTGCAAAGTCAATCTGGGAGTGGGCTTTTTCTCTCTTTGGCTGTAGGTGGAACCCTCCATCAAACTTGTAGAGCCTATTTTCCCCTTCCTTTTTCAGGTGGCACATGAAAAGGGGAAGGACTATGTGGAGAGGTCTGAGGGTTGCAGTATGCTGGACGTTATGGGAAGAAAGAAATACTAGGATCTTCTTAGAAAATGAGAGAGGGGCTGAAGAATTGAGGGTTGTGATCCACACAAGGGCAGTACAGTGGCTGAAATCACTAGAACTATTTACAAATTACACTGTGGAAGACATGTTGAGAAAATGGGGCGAGATTGCAAACTGCACTTAGGTCAAACCAATAATAAGGGTGTCCTGGACTCCCCCACCTGCTGGCTTCTTAAAGTTGAATTTTGATGGGAGTTGTAGGGGGAATCCGGGACAATTAGGGATTGGAGGTGTTTTTAGGGATGAGAACGGGGTCATTTATGCCATGTTTTTAGGCCCAATTGGTGTGGGGGATTCCCTTAGAGCTGAGATCTCRGCAGTTATAGAAGGAGTTCAGAAAGCCAAGGATATGAATGTCAGGAAACTCATAATTGAAGGGAACTTGGAGGTGGCTGATTAAAGATGATTGCGGTTTATGGAACTACAGAAATGAGAAGAGGAAATTCAGGTAGCTGGTGCAGGAGATGGAAATCAGGATGAGTTGGGTTAAGAGATCAGCTAACTCTTTAGCTAATGGATTAGCTAAACAAGGGATAGAAAGGGAAGCAATGTTTTGGGCTAAGTTGTAACTTAATTGTTTCTTTTGTTTCTTTTTCTCTTTTTCTCTCTTTGGAGGGTTTAAGTTGTATTCGGAAGATAAGAGTTCTTGTCTTCCTTGTTGTAAATATTTTGATATTTCAATAAATGAATGAATCTATTATTGATAAAAAAAAAGTTAACAACCAAGGATAGTATAATCTGAATAGTGTTCATTTTAATAATTGGGGCAAATGTTTTTGCATAACCGACCCCATACACTTGTGTATACCCTTTTGCAATTAACCTGGCCTTATACCTCTCAACCAACCCATCTACTCTGTGCTTTACTATGAATACCCACTGGCTCCTTGCCTTCAGGAAGATTCACCAACTCCCAAGTGTTGTTTTTTGTGTAGAGCACAAATTTCTTCCTTCATTGCATCTGTCAATCCAGGTATAGATAAGGCTTTTGCAACACTTTTGGGAATGGAAACGCAATCTGGCAATTAGAAAAGCACGAAATGAGGGTGCAATGTTTTCATTGGACAAGAATTGAACAATAGGATGCTTAGTAGTACATGATCTAACTCCTTTCCTATGAGCAATTGGGGCATCAAGATCATTGGTAAAATCAACAATAGCAATAGGTTCAATAATGTCAAGGGGAACAAGAGTACCTGGATTTTCCTTCAAGGAGTCAGTTGGTGTTGGATGTATAGTCTCTAGCTACTCCACAGCCTTTGAATTCAACTGTCCTTTACAACGCCTCAAGAAGACACTGAATGGAGAGGGGTCAGAAATAGAGGGGAAAGAAACTTGTGGAGTTTGCATCTCCACATCCACACTATTCTCCCCCTGAGGAGAAGCTTGGAAGAAGGGTTCAAATTCAAAAAAATGACACATCCATCAATACAAAGTACTTAAACTGTGACAAGATTAAAGCATTTGTATCCCTTCTAAGAAGATGGATAACCCAAAAAAACACATGAAACTGACTTGGGGTCCAACTTACCCTGGTTTGGAGATAGGTCATGAACAAAATACTTACAACCAAACACACATAAAGGAATAGAAAATAAGGAGGATTGAGGAAAAAGTTGATGTGGGGCCTTGTATTGCAAGAGGTGTGATATGATTGATAACATAAGCCGCGGCCATCACAACATCAACCCAAAATCGTTTTGGAACATTCATGTGAAGCATCATACTACAGGCAACTTCAAGTAGATGTCGGTTCTTCCTTTCGGAAACATCATTTTGTTGTGGTGTTCTAGCACACGAGCTTCTATGAAGAGATCCATGAGAGGAGAAAAACTTAGCTAAGTCATGATGAAAGTATTCCTTTGCATTATCCGATTGGAAATTTTGAACTTCAACATGAAATTGAGTAAAAACCATGCAATGGAGGACACATGGTGCTTTCGTGGAGGGAAGGCAAATAACAAATTAGATCCTAATAGCAAATGAGTGCGTGGAGGACATGAGAAAGTTAGGAACCTGAGAAAGTCAGGAACTCAAGGTTTCATTTGTAAACTAGATTTGGAGAAGGCTTATGATCTTGTGGATTAGAGTTTTTTACTAAAGGTCCTAGGGTGTTGTGGGTTTGGAGCTAGATGGTGCAATTGGGTAAAGGGATGTATTAGTTCCTGCCATTACTCCGTTTTGGTTAATGGGGTGGTGAAAGACTTTTTCCCAGCTTGTAGAGGCCTTAGACAAGGTGACCCTCTCTCCCCTTTTCTTTTWACCCTAGTTGCAGATGTCTTCAGTAGATTAATCTCTAAAGCAGATAGGGAAGAGGAAGTTAGAGGCTGGAGGATTGGAAGGAACAATGTCCGGGTAACCCACCTGTAGTTTGCCGATGATATCATAATTTTTTGTGAAGGGGGTGACAGGCGGGAAGTGAGAAATCTCAAAGCATTGTTATAACACTTTGAGAATGTCTCCAATTTGAAGATAAACTTGGATAAGAGTTGTGTGGTAGGGTTAATCTAAATGAGAGGACTTTGCAATCTGTGACGAATTGTTTAGGTTGTCCCATTTCTTCTTGGCCCTTGCAGTATCTAGGTCTTCGTCTAGGGGCTAACCCAAAGGACAGTAGATTTTGGACCCCAATTTTGGAAAAGTTTGAGAGAAAATTAGCTTCTTGGAAAAAGAACTACATTTCCATAGGGGGTTGAGTGACTTTATTAAGAGCTACCCTAGCAAATTTGCCGATTTATTTTCCCTTTATCTTTAGGGTTCCTGTTAGGGAAGTTAAGAAGTTGGAGAGGATAATGAGATCTTTTCTATGGGAGCCTGGTGAGGAAAAGAAAGATCATCTAATCAATTGGGGAATAGTTTGTAGGAGTAAAGAGGAGGGTGGACTAGGGGTAGGAAGGTTAGCTCAAAGGAATAAAGCTCTCTTAGGGAAGTGGTTGAGGAGGTGGCATAGAGAAAGGGAGAGATTGTGGCATGAAGTGATAGCTAGTATACCTGGCAGACGGGAAAATGGTTGGGATGGGTGTATCACGTCATGCTACGTTGGCATCTCCTTGGAAAGCATTTCAGAGTGTCCTCCCCCAGTTTCTCAACTTGGTCAGGTATGATGTCAACTCCGGTGACTCTGTTTTATTTTGGGAAGATACTTGGGTGGGTACCGTTGCCCTTAAGGACAAATTCCCAGCTCTCTATTCTCTTTCCCTTTAAAAGGAAAAAATTGTTTCTCATTTTCTTCCTTCTATTACTTCACCCTCTTCCTTGAGCTGGGACTTTGGTTTTAGGAGAGGTTTGAGGGATGTTGAACTTAGTAGTGCTTCGGAATTGTTGTCTCTTCTTGGCAGTGTCTTTCTAGACCCTCTTCGCTCGRATGTGAGACTTTGGTCCCCTCATCCAAAAGGTTTTTTCACTTGTGCTTCCTTTTTTAAGTCCCTTTGCCCTTCCATGGGACAATTGGGTTTCCCTGCTAAGGAGATTTGGCTCAGACCTGTTCCTCCTAAAATTATAATATTCTGCTGGGAAGTGTTTTATAGAAAGATCAATGCTCTGGATTGCTTGCAGAAGAAAAGGCCTTTCATGTGCTTGTCCCCTAACTGGTGTGTACTTTGCAGGGCTAGTGGTGAGGATTGCTCCCACTTATTTGTATCTTATTCCTTTTCTAGTGCTATTTGGAGTTGGATCTTTTCTTTGTTTGGATGCAGGTGGAATCTGTCCTCAGAATTAAGTCAACTGTTCGATCCTTCTTGTTTTGTGTGGCCTACAAAAAAAGGAAAAACGATGTGGAGATGTATTAGAGSAGCAACCTTGTGGACAATTTGGGAAGAAAKGAATGCTAGGGTGTTCAAAGAAAAGGAAAGAAGCTTACAAACTGTTGAGGATTGTATATTGACTAGAGCCATTCATTGGCTAAGAACTTTGGACTTCTTTCATACGTTTTCCTTTGATGACATTTGGAGTAACTGGAAGGCGGTAGCCACTAGTCATACGAGGAGGGACAAGGCAACTGCAGTGTGGAAGCCTCCGCCTGAAGGTTGGGCAAAGCTGAATTTTGATGGTAGTAGCCAAGGAAACCCAGGCCTTTCGGGGATAGGAGGGGTGCTGAGAGATAGACAGAGCAACATCCTAGCTTTATTTTCAGGCCCTGTGGGAATAGGAGACTCAAATAGAGCAGAGATCTTAGAGGTTGTACAAGGCATCCAGATTGCTGAACAGTTAGGAGTTCAACACTAGATAGTTGAAGGAGACTCTAAAATTGTTGTGAGATGGCTGACAAAGCCAGCTTCAGCAGCTTGTGCCTCTTCATGGGTTTCCTATATTGCCTTATATTCTGATTTAATAAATTATTTTCATTCATCAAAAAAACATCTTTCACAATTTTGGGTACTTCTCTGGAGTGCATAGGATATATCCAAGTATATCTCGAGTAATCATCAATAAAGCTGATAAAATATGTGCACCCACCCTCAGTAGGTATGTTCACAGTAAGGTTCAAAGTATCGGATACGCTATGCGTACCGGGATACGCCTTGGATACGCATGGAAATGCTATAAATATTCCAATAAATCATAAATAAACATCAATATCACTAAATAAGACATAAATGGACTATTTATGCATAAAAGTAGCATGTTTTAGTGGCTTTTAGGAAAAAAACATATCATAATCAATATACGGGAACAAAAACATACTATCTAATAAAGTACTTAATTCAGTTCCAATGTACTTGCTTGTTTTATTCTAAAAATTAAATTAAAATTAAGATAAGTAAATATGTAAAAAGAAAAATTAAATGGATTTATGGACATAATAGATCAAGCAATTATTTTGCATGTTTCATTCTAACTTTCTAAAAACTAAATAATTATTTATTTTTATTCAAATAATTATTTTGGATGCTTTATTCTAAAAATTAAATTAAAAATAAGAAAAGTAAATATGTAATAGAAAAATCGAATGGATTTATGGACATAATAGATCAAATAATTATTTTGCATGTTTCATTCTAATTTTCTAAAAACTGAATAATTATTTATTTTTATTCAAATAATTATTTTGGATGTTTTATTCTAAATATTAAGTTAAAATTAAGAAAAGTAAATAATTATTTTGGATGTTTTATTCTAAATAATAGATCAATTAATTATTTTGCATGTTTCATTCTAATTTTCCAAAAACTGAATAATTATTTATTTTTATTCAAATAATTATTTTGGATTTTTATTCTAAATATTAAATTAAAATTAAGAAAAGTAATATGTAATAGAAAATTGAATGGATTTATGGACATAATAGATCAAGTAATTATTTTGCATGTTTCATTCTAATTTTCTARAAWCTGAATAATTATTTATTTTTATTCAAATAATTATTTTGCTTGTTTTATTCTAAAAATTAAATTAAAATTAGGAAAAGTAAATATGTAACAGAAAAATTGAATGGATTTATGGACATAATAGACCAAGTAATTATTTTGCATGTTTCATTCTAATTTTCTAAAAACTAAATAATTATTTTTCATGTTTTATTCTAAAATTTAAATTAAAATTAAGAAAAGTAAACATGTAACAGAAAAACTGAATCGATTTGATCTATGGACATGGTAGATCATCTATAGATCTACAACATACTCAGCCTATAGGGTTAAATTACATAAAATTAAAGAAATTATAAATATTTTTTTATTCCGAAAATTAATATATAAAAATTCAATTATTTATAAAAAAATCAATTGATCTATGGACATGGTAGATTATCCACAAATCTACACCATACTCAGCCTATAGGGTTAGATCACATAAAATTAAAGAAAATTAATTTAGAAAAAAAATCAATTGATCTATGGACATGGTAGACCATCCAAAGATCTACAACATACTCAGCCTATAGGGTTAGATCACATAAAAAAGAAATTATATATTTTTTATTCCGAAAATTAAAAAAAAAAATAAGAAAATCAATTATTTAGAAAAAAATTCAATTGATCTATGGACATGGTAGATCATCCATATCTACAACATAATCAAATTCTAGAGGTAGATCACAAGAAAAACCTAAAAATTTCTTTTTTTTTTCAGATTTTTTATTATTCTGGAATTTCTTCAAATATTCACAAATATTTACATATAGCAGCAAAATAAGTGGGATTTTTTGCTCAAGAATAACAGATCAACATACACAAAGATGTTTTCAAGCATCCAAACTAAAAAAAACCAAAAACATTGGCTGGAAATGTAAAAAAACTTGAAAAAAAACTTACCTATTTTCGCTACTTTTTAAACAACCTTGAAAACTTGTTGAATCTTTCAATTTTGTAGGTGTTTTGATGGGTTTTTTCTAGATTCGAATCTCTAGGAATGTGAAGAAAGTTTCTGGAGGATTTGGGGAAGAAAGAGGGCTTCTGAAATGGGTGTTTAGAAGCCCTCTTTCGAAGGCTATTTTATTCGTATTTCCGGAACAGTGAATTTGTCGCGTATTGGCCGATACTCGGCTGAAACATAACGAAACAGGCCGATACCAGCCTGAAAAGCGTGCTATCCTCCCTCCCTTTGTATTTTCTCTCTTTGTATCCAATTCCTAATGGGATGGCTAAGTCTTTAGAGAGGAAGATGCAAAATTTTCTGTGGAGAGGCTGGAGGGAAGAGAAGAAAAATTTCATGTTGGTTAGCTCGTCTAAGATATGTAAATCCAAATCTCAAGGGGGCTTGGGTGTGAGAAGATTAAAGAACCTCAATTTTGTTTTACTGGGAAAGTGGTTTTGGAGATTTGGTGAGAATCAATCAAGGTGTTTGGAAAGGGATTGGGAAAATTCATGGTCTTTTTTCAAATGGAATTCTCTTTAGGGTCGGGAATAGGAGGTGAGTTCCTTTCTGGAAAGACATATGGTGTGATAATAGACCCTTGATGGTTACTTATCCTCTTTGAAGTAGCACTGGATAAAGATGCCCTTGTTTTAGACTATTTGCAGGTGCAGAATGGAAGCATTGTTTGGGCACCTATCTTCAGGTGAAATTTGAATGATTGGGAAGTGGAGTCTCTAGTGGTAATTATCAAAAAAAGTGGAGTCTCTAGTGGAACTGCTGCACCTGCTGTATAACACTCCAGTGGATACAGGGAAAGAGGATAGAAGAGTTTGGAAGTGGGAGAAGTCAGGGGTCTTCTCTGTTAGATCCTTTTACAACTATTTTTGCGGATCAGAGGATGAGCCAATCCCAGTTAATGTTGTGTGGTGTAAAGGTGTGCCCACAAAGGTGGCTTTTATTGTTTGGACAGCCTTCTTGAACAAGATTTTAACTAGGGATAATCAAGGTTCTAAATATCAATATAGGCAGGGCGTATCGGCCTGTATCGGTGCTTTTTTTGTGTTCTATTTTTTTTTTCAAAGCCGGTTCAGAGGGGTCAGTTTAAGTCCCGGGTACCCTCTGATCCATGGCCTGACCCAATACACTCCCTGTAGGGGCGTATCAGGCAGGCCCCGATACGATACATATCAGCCAATACGGACCAATATGTAATGATATTTTGAACCTTGGGGATAATCTTTAAAAAAAGGATATGCTGCTGGACACAACTGTTTGTGTGCTTTGCCAGAATCATACCGAGTCAGTCAACCATTTGCTACTGCACTGTAGTTTCTTCTGTGAGGTTTGGAATAAGGTCAGGAACTTGTATAAGGTGAACAGTTGTCACCCTGAATCAGTAGCAGATTTTGTGAAGAGTTGGAAAGTCAAAGGCCTCACTAAAGAGGGAAAGTTGGCTTGGAACCTGACTCCTGCTGCAGTTTTTTGGTCCATCTGGCAGGAGAAGAATGCAAGGATCTTCAAGAACCAACACAGCTCTTCAGACAGTGTTTCAGAAAGTTATGGGAAAAATGTTTTCTTGGTTAAGGACAGAAATTTTAGTTCCTTTTTTGCTGTTGGGAATCTTTTTGTAAATCAGGGTTTGGGTAATTTTTATGTAAATCCCTGTGTACAGCTCCTTGTTGTACATGTTTTTGTCTCTAATGAATATTTCACATTACCTGTTTCAAAAAAAATTTAAAAATGGGTTTGTTTTATCTTTGTACATAGTGCCATTCTTTTGAAATTAAGAAGTTGTACTTTATCTCCTCTTTCTCTCAAAAAAAAAAAAAAGAGTAAACATAAGGAAAAAAATGAAACAAAGATTTTATTCCAATGACAATCCCCCCAAAATTTTACTTTATGACTAGAAACAGGATCATACCTAATGTGCTTAAGGAAGAGATGAAATATAACCTCAATAGCTTTTTAGGGGATTTTCATAGTTACATTTGAACTAGAGCCCTTTGCCTTTTGTTGTAAAACTTAGCATTCATGCTGCAGGGGCATTATAGTCTTTTTCAGTATGCAACCTCTGCAGGAAGCACTTTTGATGATGGAACAGCAGAGACTGAGAAGAAATCTCCAATGCCAAAGAAATTGTAAAACTTAATTTTTATAACCATCAAAAGTGGAATTTGATGTTCAACCACAACCAAAAAATATATGGTCAGTGTCATTTTATTGAGATGGGAATTCTAATATCATCTGCCACAATGGCATATTTTCCATATGTGCAGCGATGGGGACAAGAATTCATGCTTGATTTTGATTTCTGATTTAATTTCAGCTATATTGCCTTTACTTAAATTTTGTTTTGATGTTTTTTTTTATAAAAATGAGCTTTCTCATTATATTCAGTCTTAGATTAAGAACAAATACATATTAGTGATCAATGCAAAGAACTTAAATAGAGTTCAAAGGGTTATTTCAATGGCTACTATACAAAAGGTCCTGAAATTTAGAGAATTCCAAATTAGTTTTCCAATTAACATTTAGAAATGATAGGAAGGAAATACAGAATAACAGAAGATGTTTTACTTAAAAACACTAAAAATCATAATTACCTCTAAGTAGATCATCCACTCAAATTCCTTTTTAAAGTTTTGTAATCATTCGTTTGTCAAAGAACAAAGTTTGATAGTGGTAGGCTTTTATATAACCATTTATGCTGTTCTTTTCCAATTCTGTTTGATTTACAGTGATGCATTTAATCTGACAACTAGAATAAAAGAAGAGTTCTTTAGTTTTATTTGTTTCAATATGGCATCTAGTCTTTCAGATGAGTTAACCAATCATATTAACACCAAATCTTCCTAGAATGCATACCAAAATGGTTTTGTTTGAATCAAGATTCTTATTAAATAGGAAGCTTGTATATAACTGGCAAGTAACCCAACCATAATGAATATGCTAACTATTCTTATTGCATAATACAAGAAAATCCCTCAGTATTTGCTTAATTTATAAGGAAGGTTGGTAGGCAGAACCATAGAAAACTGATTTATAAATTGGTACAAAATTGCAATTTGCCAATTCTGCAGCAATATAGGTGTAAACTACACTTAAACACAACTCAAATCAACTTAGCCTTAATGGCAAACATCCCACGTTTTTTTTTTTTTCTTTTTTGAGGAAAACATCACAACACCATACTTGAAACAATCTGCAACTAAGAAATTACCTGGTAGCTCTTCCAATAACCGCACCAGTTGCAAAATCTCTGAGAATCCAGTCACGTCTGGTCCCAATTCTTCCTTCACCTTGGCACCAAGTCTCAATCTCAACCACATCACCCCTATCCAGTATCCACAATTTCCGAAAATGAGATTCAATTATCATAAGTGTCAAAGTCTAGATCAACATTGTGAAACAATGGATATAAAGAACAAACCATGCAGGGTATTTATACACTTCGATGTGCATGCGAGCAGTCACCCATATGAGATGCAACTTTCTCATGGTAAGAGTTGTCGCAAATCCATCTGTAGAAAACCCAACACTCTGAGCATGATTGCATCCAACTTCCTACATACATGAGATAAAAAAGAGTAAATGTATAAAGGATAAAGAAAAAGTAACCAAGGCATTGAAAGAGAAACCAGAACAAATAGATGGTTCTTTTCTATCCCTTTGTCATAGACAAAAAGAAGATACTGGATGGAATTAGTTAGGACCATATGTCCACGTGTAACAAATTACATCTATTCTTGTTAAGTTAATTTTGATGCTCTGTTTTTGTATCTAAATATCTGAGAAAATACAGAATCAGTTACTTTTCCCTCATTTCTGGTGTGAATTTATATGTTATATGGTATTAGAGCTCAGGCGCTCCAACTCCTGTTTTCTTTTTTTTCCCCTTTCTTTCTTCGATTGGCAATGGCTGTGGGAGGAAACAGCAATGCCTCTGTCGCTGTATTATCTTCATCCGTCGTACTACCCTGGTGCGTTACTAGTCTCTTCTTTGCTCAACAGAGAAAACTATCCTACATGGAATGGAAGAGGGCAATGACGACGGCTCTCTGTGCCAAGAATAAGATCAGTTTCATGGATGGATCAATTCCAAAGTCAGATCGATCAAAATTAACAAAGATGCATGCTTGAATGAAATGTAATTCAACGTTGTCTCCTGAATCATTAATGCCATCAAAGATCAGCATGACAGTGTCGCTTATGTTGAAAATGCTCAGTAGACATGTGTCACGGGTGCTTCACCTCAAACAAGATCTCCCTTTGCTTCAACAAGAAAATCTCCCAGTCTCGATCTATTTCTCAAAGCAATCTGGGACAACTTTCAGTTTACATGATAGGACCTCTTTGCACTTGTGGAGCCATGAAGGACCTTCTAACTGAGAAAGAAAAAGAAAAAGTTTACTAGTTTCTATTGGGACTCAATGACAAGTACAACAACATACAATCAAACATCCTAAGCATGACCCATTACCAAATGTTAGCTAAGCCTATGCTCTCATCGCTCAAGAAGAGTGGCACCAAGCTCTCATCAGTCATCAGAAGTCAACAGTAGAAGCGGCAGCATTTTATGCAACTGGCGGTTCAAAGGGATCTTCAAAGAATACTAAAGATCAGTCTAAACTTCGTTGCGATCACTGCAAGAAACAAGGTCACACAAAGGACCGTTGTTACAAACTAGTCAGTTACCCACCGAATTGGGAAGCAAGGGGGATATCTAGGCGAACTTCTGGCAACCAAGACAAATCTGCTGCTACTACTTCATCACAAGTTGTCTCTTCAATTTCAAAACTCTTGACGACAGAGCAATATCAGTAGCTCTTGAATCTTCTCAACAATGAGAAACAATTCTCATCTGCCAATTAAGCAGGTACAGTTTCTTCCACCACTTGGTTATTAGATGAAGGGGCTTCAGATCACATGGTCCCTGTTGGATCCTTTCCCCCATTGGCTACAGACACCCGGTCACTAAAACTGGTACAATTGCCAAATGGTGCTTATCTACCAGTACAACAAGGAAACATTGCTCTCTCACAGGATCTGCTACTAAAGGATACACTCTTTATGTCTGATTTTCGTTGCAACCTTATTATTTCAATCAGCAAGTTAATAACAGATCTCAACTATGTTGCTTTATTTTTTTCAACCTTTTGTGTGCTTCAGGACCTGACCTCCAAAAAACTGATTGGGGTGGGCCTGGTGCATGATGGACTCTATCATTTTTCTACAGTATCATCACCCAGTTCAGCTACTTTACATTCTTCTAGATTGGATAACCCCTAGCTATGGCACACTCGGTTGGGGCATTTTGCTTATGATAAACTTTCCTTAATATCTAGTTTACGTATTTCTGTACCTGACAATGCTTGTTATGATGCATTTCTAAAGGCAAAACAGACTAGGTTACCTTTTCCTTTACATGCAACTAGGTCAAATGCTATGTTTGCTATTGTTCATTGTGATTTTTTTTTGGGGGGGTGGGGGGTTACCACACCCCTTCTCACTCCGGTGCTTGATGTTTCTTGACTGYGGTTGATGATTACACAAAAACAACTTTGGTACACCATGAAATGTAAGTCTGAAGCTTATTCTTCTTTTGTGATGTTTTGTGCAATGGTGCAAACCAATTTAATACCTATATCAAATGTGTATGCTCAGACAATGGTTCTGAGTTTCTTTCCAGGCCCATGCAACATTATCTGACTGCTAATGGCATATCTCATCAGCGATCTTGCGTTGACATTCCTCAACAAAATGGAGTAGTCAAATGCAAGCATCACCACCTTCTCAAAGTTGCATGGGCTTTACGTTTTCAGGCTCATCTGCCAATTTCTTATGGGGGAGTGTATTTTAACAGCAACCTATCTTATAAACTACTTGCCGCCCCCAGTATTTTTAGGGCAAAACAGCATTTGAATTCTTATTTCACAAACAACCCGATTACAATCACTTGAGGGTGTTTGACTGTCTCTGCTATGCAAACACATTGAGAATCCACTAAAGGTCACCCACAAATTAAACCTAGTCTTCAACATGGTAAACTTTTGATTCTCCCAAACAAAAACTAAACAATAAGTCAATAATCCAAATTTGTTAAACAAATAAAAAGTCGRATTCCCCTTTTCTTGATAACTAACTAAAGCCGAACCCAATGGTTAAATTTCAAGTGAGTTTCAATTTGTCATATAAACATCAGGAAATTCCTCTTAGAGAACCCAAGTGAGCTTCAAGCAAAACCCATGATTTATAATTCCAAATGATTTAACATTTTGAAGGTTTAAAAACAGGCAACCTAAATGACCAACATAATTAAGAAGAAGTCTGCTAGATCTATCACCAAACAAAGATAAAGTTCCACATTTGAAATTTGCTGCAGGTATTCCATACTAAATAATCCATCAGAGCAAAACACAGTTACTCCAACCAACATGCTAACTAAAAAAGCAAACAGAACAAAACACAAATATGAAAAAGAACAGTAGTATAGCAGCCAGTCGAGACAGAAAACGATAAAACGGTTCTGAGAACCAGTCAGATTGACAGATAAACCCAAAAGAAAGTCTGAAGAGTTACAATAGAGCTTAAATAAACCACAGAAGACTACAGAGAAGACAGATGGAATTCAAGATTACCTGCAACAGATTGGCAATTGTTTCAACTGTAGCAGTTTTATTAATGCCGACCTCATATGACCTCACTATGAACTTTTCCTTGTACGACAGCCCATCTTCAGTCAAGCTCCCAAGCCGAAGCCGGTCCGCGAAGCTGACCACGGCGGACCCGTTTGCTGCTGCGCTCGTACCGGCTATAGACTCAGAAACAGAGAGATCAGGGGCTCGAGAGGAAGACAGCGGACGAGAAACCGAAGACGAGGAGGAGGAACAGCAGGAGACGGAAGCTAGTCCTCGACGCGTTGGATTAAAAGCTTTGGGAGGGGARACAAATCGGCATTGAGATAGTAATTGGAGCTGATCCGCTGCAATGCATGCCTTCAACATTTTCTTCTTCCCCTTCTCTTCTCTCCTCTCTCGATCTCGTTAGCCACGGAAGGAAATTTGAAGCCTCTCTCTCTCTCTCCCAATGACTGTGCTCAGCACTTTTAGCTCACGTGATCGATAGAACCGAGGCCTTGCAAAGAAAAGGGCCGTGATTTTGGACAGGTTTTCGAGATTGCCATCGATTGCTGCCAACAAGACACGTTGCAAGATTATGATTTGATACCGCAAATCTCACACCATGAGACTGGGACTCGCCATGTATGAGATGTGCGGTGTGGGAAGGGGTTGGAATTAATATATTGTGTTGGGTTGGCAGGTAATTCCAGTGGGAGTAGGGTAGTTGGAATTAATGTATTATTCATTTCTAAAAATTATAAAAAATAAATAAATATTATATAATATATTTTAAAAATAGTTATTAAAGAAGAAATTTCAATTGCTTTATGAATATGATAGATGATTCATAGAATCATAATATATTCAATTATTGTGATCAAATAATAAAATATAATTAATTATTTTTTAATTCTAAAAATATAAAAATAAAAAWTAATTATTAAAGAAAAAATTTCAATTGGTCTGTGAATATGATAAATCATCCATAGAATTATAATATATTCAATTGTTGTGATCAAATGATAATTAATTATTATTTATTTTTTAATTTGGGGCCTTCCTCCGCAAGCCATCAGGTAACATTGTCGTGTAGCTCTCTAGTCTCCACATGACATGCCTACTCCGTATGGGTTAGAGAACTTAATCGCTAAGTGATGCAAGGAAACCAAGGCCCATAGTGCATTTAGGGTTGACAGGGCGAGAATGGCGTTGTAGGATGAGAGGACTCGGACAATGATGAAGTCAACTACCGTCGTGGTGGTGATGTCACCACCCCCGATCAGAAGAGGAAGGGTGATCTTCCCTTTGGGCATGAGGGGCTCTTTGGAGAAGCCTACCAAGGGAGTGTTGACCAGGGTGAAGCAATCCTTGCCGATGTCAAGCTATTCGAAGGCCTCCACTTGCACTTTGGTGCAATCGGGTACAAGCCAGAGTCCCATACTTTCTATTTGTTTCTCAAATACTTTCTGTATTAGTGGCTTAGTTAATGGGTTTGTTACATTTTCCGTTGATGCTACTTTCTGAATCAGGACGTCCCCTCTTCCAACTATCTCCCGCAGTACATGGTACTTTCTCTCTATGTGCTTCGACTTCGAGTGGACTCATGGCTCCTTAGCCTGAGCAATGTACATGGTACTTCCTCTTGTATGGATGGCCGAACCCTGCAAGAAGGTTGGGTGAAATTTCAAAAATTTCTCTCTCTTTCATCTGGGAACCTATATTTAGAAAACTGCATTTTCAAAGATCAATCTTGAACCAAACTGGACCACATCTGAAACCAAAAGGGAGGAGAGGGATATACCAGATAYGAAGTAGCAGTAACTCCCAATGACGGTATTCACGCCCAAGGAGAAAACCAAAACCCGCTTCCACTGAAAATGACACACTGTGTGGTGAAACAGGATCAATAGGACGGCTCTTCAGCAAGAATGGAGTAGAGGGCTGGTGAGCATGACTTCGGATTGCTTCTTCTACCAAGAAACAATATCAAAAATAATTCTTGATCACTCCCACAATTGGAGATCGAACAGGGTAGGAACGGAAAGAACAGGGAAGAACTATGCAGACTACTGTAATTAATCTAATTAACCCAATTTGAATTGGGCTTTAAGCCTATTAAGTTTATGTGCTCACTTAACCTCATAACCTGCTGCCCATTTGGCTCTCTTTGTATGGAGTGGGACCCAAACATTGATCTACACATCAGCTACATGGGTTCAGCCCAACACTGGCTAATTCACTGTAGAGGACAGTGAACCCCTGAGTCCATCACCATGGCTCTTAATGGGCCTAACATTTACACTAAATGGTCATTCGGTCCAGCCACTTTATGAAAACCCAAGGACTATGGGCAGATGAAAGATTAGCCCATCAGGTATTACCCTCAATGACCTTACACTTAACCTCTCAACCCATATTGATCAAACACTGCCTGACAAGAGAGGATATTTCCCTCGACTACAAGGAACAGTGTTGCACACTCTACTCACATGGATCCTGAGAATTAAAACCTTTTGCAAACATTTTGAAACCATAAAATATATATGTATATCTTTATATAAATATATTTTGCAAAAACAAATTTCAACAATTAAAATCAATTTCCGACAGTTTAGGTTTCCATCAGAGAGAGTGCATCCCCGATCATTCACTTTGTTCGACAAAGGGGTTGATCCTGTCACTATGATCACCCACTTAGATGAATTCTCGGATTGTCCCAACATATCTAGGTTTTGACCCCCTCTTAGGATCTCACTGATTGGCATATCAAAGACAGTCTGATCCGACACCTAGTGCAATACAATAATCGAATCTAGGGGTCAGGTGTGACATTCTAGTTTTGCTCATCTATCTCCAAGGTCCAGGGAAATACTGGAATTTTGGTCTGGTTCAGGGTTTCAAGAAAAACCCACACTACATATACCTCAGATCTCACCTTGGAAACTAAGATAAGCCACCCCAACCAACTTAGCGGCACATCAGTGTCAGCCTTGGCAGGATAAATCTCCCAAGATCTATCCAACAACTGTGAAGATTCTAAACTAACACGATTCTCATGAGTGTCCAGTTTATGGGTATTACATGGAAACACACCACAATTACTTGAATCAATTATGTACTTTATTCATTTACAACAAATGTCAAAAGGTACATCAATCTGATTGGGGATAAGGGCATAACTGTCTAACAGGTAGACCTTCTAGGTTGAGTATCTAGAGCTTGTGGGACATCTCCCACTACTCTTGGGCTCTCCTCATCAAGAACAACTTCTTGCTGAAGATTCTACAGGATGTAATCTTCTTCTAAGAAACAKGCATTTCGATTGCAAAACACATTTTGTTCTTTCGGATCATAGTATACGTAACCTACAAAGCCTTTGGGGTAAATTATAAATAGGCAACAACTAGTCTTAAATTCCAATTTGAGAGCACTAGTTCTTTTAACATGTTCCGGATAACCCCAAATTTTCAAGTGTCTCACACTTGGTTTCTTACCGGTCCAAAGCTCATATGGAGTCTTTGGAACAGATTTGGTTGGAACTCGGTTCAACACGTAAATCGTAGTCTCCAATGCGTATCCCCAAAAAATGTAGGTAATTTTGAGTAGATGAGACATGATCGGACCATATCTAATAGGGTCCGGTTCCTCATCTCTGACACACTGTTTAACTGTGGTGTAGTGGGAGGGGCGAATTGTGATACTATCCCATTGTCCTTTAAGTAGTCTCTGAATTTGTCAGAGAGATACTCACCACCTCGATCTGATCGAAGGGCTTTAATTTCTCTCCCTAACTGTTTCTCGACTTCTTGTCTGAACTCATTGAACTTTTCAAAGGATTCAGACTTATGCCTCGTTAGGTACATGTAACCATACCGAGAATAACCATCGGTAAAAGTTATGAAATAGATGTGTTAATTACGTGTCTTAACATTCATGGGACCACCTACTTCAGTATGTATCAGGTCAAGTGTTCCTGTAGATCTTTCAGGCTTACCGGTAAATGGCCCTTTCGTCATCTTACCTTGAAGGCAAGGTTCACAGGTTGGAAGATCTTCTGCAATTAGAAAATCCAAAGGACCATYATTTACCAACATTGTGATATGATATATGTTAATGTGGCCAAGTCGGTAATGCCACAGGCACAGGGGACTAACTATATCACGTATTCTTTTCTTGGGAATTATTTCCGACGTAGTTTCGGTAATGTTGGTGTCTAGAGAGGGATGGAGAACATAGAGACCATTCTCAAGTTCTCCATATGCTAGAAACTTGTTATTTCGTTTAATAGCAATCACATTACTAAATAGAATTGAATAACCATCCATGCACAACTTTGAAAAAGAAATGAAATTTCTTCTTAAATTAGGTACGAAAAGACAATCTTTCAGTATAATAATCCATTCTCAGAATACTAATTCTACAGTGCCTATGGCCGTAGCTGCAACAGTTGCAGAAGTCCTCAAGTAAAGTGTCACTTCTCCATCACTCAGTCTTCTGCTTATCTTGAACCCCTACAATGAGTTACACGCATGAATCGAAGCCTCGGAGTCAATACACAAGGAAGTAGAAGTGACCAATAGATTGGTCTTTATGATGAAAGAATCGAACATACCTTGTTTCTTAGTCTCCATGTATTGAGGACAATTCTTCTTCTAGTGGCCGGTCTGCTTGCAAAAGTGACAGCCATCCGATGACTTGTCTTTCTTCTGCTTTTTGGTTTTGCTACCCTTCTTCTGAGCCTTCCTTTTAGCCTTTCACTTTTTCTTGCTCGATTTGCCACGTTCAACAAGCATGGCTATCGGCTTATCCTTCTTAATCAGTTTTCAGCCCTCTACAACATATTGTTGAGTTTTTTAAGGCTAACGTTTAGCTTATTCATATTGTAATTCATGATAAAATGATTAAAGGACGGAGGCAAGGAATTAAGAACATCATCAATTTTGGTGTCATGATCTAGCCCTGACCCGAGAGCCTCCAGTTCATTGATATAACCCATCATCTTTAGACAATGGTCATGAACTTGTTGGTTCTCGGTCATCTGTGCGGTCATAAACAATTTTAAGACATTTTGTCAAGTAGAACAATTCTGCTCTTCATACATAGTTTTCCAACTATCCAATATATCTTTGGACACTTCGATCTTATTAAATTGTCGTTGTATCGTATTGTCTAAAGAGGCTATAATATAACACCGGGCAAGAGAATTTTTCTCTTCCTATTCTTGATACTCTCTCCTTCGGGCCTCAGAAGCCTTGTCACCTGGACGATCCGGAGCAGGGTTCTTATCAATTTTGTCCAATTTCTTAGACATTAGAACCATCATAAGGTTTCGGAACTAGTCAACATAATTAAGGCTCTAGAGTATGTTATCATCCAACAACTTGGTGAAGTTTCCGTTTGCCATTTCTGGTACAAGCAAAGAAGATTTATAAGTCCACAACYTAAATTGATTCATTTCATCACATAGAAAGGGATTTTAATCTATGTTCCATTTTCATTTTGGGAATCTCTGAGATTCACTCCAATCTCATTGACGGAGACAATATGTCTCTGAAAATGTGGGAAGCCAACATGGGGTTCATGGAGCCAACTGTTTCAGCTACAAAACCCCACCACCTTCTATGAAGGATCTCATCCACTCATCTTATGAGCTTTCCCTTTGGCCTCTGTCAAACAAGGTTCATAGTCATTTTAAGTTAAACCTTTCTATCCAGTAAGTGCTCACCCATCATGTTCGTGAACGCCAAGGTACCATRAGAGAGTCTTCCATTTTAGGATAAGCCCCTCCCACATCGGTCTATGATGCCCCTATCATCTTATGAAGCAATCCAGCCAACTGCATTAGCAGATGGATAGCCCAATTTTATGGTGCATCTCCACCCACCAATACTGCCAAACTTCATACTAATGATGGAAGTCCTTTAGATAATTCATCATATGAAATTCCCTATCACAAGCACTTATATTTTCAAGAGGGTACGAATAATTATGCCTTAGTTTTATTTAGGTCAAACCAAAGTGGCTCCTACTAACTTTCATAAAATCAGATTCAAAGTGGGCCCAAAATGGCTAAGGTTTTAGGGTGTTCCTCTTGGAGAGGAACTGAAGTGGGCCCCACTAAGAAAGGGAGATCATCCAATGATCTTAAGAGCACCATGACAATGATGTGCATTCAGCCATGGTGTTCGAAAGAGCCACTATCGAATTAACATGGGCCAAGAACTTATGGCCCATGTACGTAGCACATCACATGCATGAAACAAATTGGTCCAATCAATTAAAATATCTGTAAAACACATAATTAAAGCCCATTTAGAACCCATAATATTACCAATTAAAATTATCTARGTATATTGGTTGAATTGTAAAGAGTAGTTCGACCCATATAGCTTTTACGCTTTATTGGGCTCATGCAATTTTAACAAATTAAAACTGGGTTTTACAGATGTAGGCTTAATTGCAACTTGCAATCAGCCATCAAACCATGGAATTTTAGGATTGTTAATAGCCCTAATCGAACCACAGATTTAATCCAACCAGTTTGGTCTAATCTATGTCAAACAGGTCTAGGGTTTGGTGATTAATTCAAGATCCAATTCTTGAAACATGATCTGAAATTAAAGAAACTGATACATGACAATCAAGAATCAGTAAACAATAGCAAGAGGGTTGTTCGTAAGGATGCAACCCTTCAAAACAAAAGTTAGTTCGTAGTTTGCAATTTCTAAAACTGCAAATCGTTGATTATCGAACCCTAATCTGCAAAATTTTCTCCTTCGCRTTTCCAACAGTATCTTCTAATGGAAAAAAAAGAAAAAAACCTAACTTCTCTAATAATTACATCAGAATCAAATTCCTATATATTCCATGTAGAAAATAAAAAATATATTTATTTACAGACCCAGAATGGATAGAATAAAGAAGCAGATACGCAAATTCACAGTGCCTAAAGAAAATTCGATCTCCATCGTACGAACAATCCAGATAACAGAAAATATAAATAGAATAGTTCTAAATATATTGCAGAAAATAAATAATTTAATTTCAAATCAATCACCCATAGCTGAGAATCAAATTCTCAGAAAAAACCTAATCTGCACAAATCGGGTACAACCAATTCTACCTATTTGCACAGGTTCAGATCTGATCTGATTTTGGTTCAAGAATTTGAACCTGGTTCTAATACCACTGAAAGGATGAGAAATCCATCATATGGATGGCCAAACCCTACAGCAAGGTTGGGCAAATTTTCAAAAATTTCTCTCTCTCCCATCTRGAAATTGCATTCACTATTTTAGAAAATTGCATTTTCAATGATCATTCTTGAAACAAAACCAGACTAGATCTAAAACCAATAAGAAGTGAGGGATATACCTGATACGAAGTAGCAGTAACTCCCAATGAAGGTGTTCACACCCAAGGAGAAGACCAAAACCCGCTCAAACTGAAGGTAACACAGTTTGTGGTGAAGCAAAATCAGCTCAAACTGAAGGTAACACAGTTTGTGGTGAAGCAAAATCAGCAGGATGGCTCTACAACAAGAATCGGGATTCTTCAACAAGAATCGAACATGGGCAGGTAAGCACGACTTCAGATCCACAATTGGAGATCGAACAAGGAAGGGATGGCAAAAACAGGAGAGAACTCTACAGATTGTTGTGTATAAAACTGAGGAATTTTCCCCTTATTTATAGTCTTCTTTGGATCAACCTCCTAATCTAATTAGGAGAGAGTTTCTTGATCCAAATCTGATATTTGGATCTGCACTCTTAAACGRATAAGACTTGTCTTATCCTTAAGCTAATCCTAATCAGATTATAAATCAGATCTTGCCCCTTTTAATTAACTAAATTAAGCCCAGTTCGAATTGGGCTTTAGGCTCATTAAGCTTATGTGGTCAGTTACTCCTTAACCTATTGCTCAGTTGGCTCTCTTTGTATGGTGTGGGACCTTTACATCGATCTACACATCAGCCACATGGGTTCAGTCTAGCCTTTGTTACAAGGCTTGGCCGAATTCACTGTAGGAGACAATGAACCCCTGAGTCCATCACCATGGGCTCTTAATGGGCCCAACATTAACACTAAATGGATCTTGGATCCAGCCACCTTATGAAAACTCGATAAATGTGGGCAGATGCAAAATTAATCCATCAAGTATTACCCTCAATGTTCTTACACTTAACCTCTCAGCTCATAATGATCAAATACTACCCGACAAGAGGGGGCCTCTCTTTCGACTGCAAGGAGTAGTGATGCACTCTCTACTCACATGGATCCCGGGAATTAAAACATTTTGCAAAGATTTTGAAACTATAATATATATATATATATATATATGTATATTTCTATATAAATATATTTTGCAAAAAACAAATTTCAACATTTGAAATCAACTGCCGGCAGTTTAGGTTTCCATCAGAGAGAGTGCATTTCCCGATCATTCACTTTGTTCGACAAAGGGGCTGATCCTATCACTATGATCACCCACTCAGGTGAATTTCGGACTATCTCAACATACCCAGGTTTTGAACCCTCTAAAGATCTCACTGATTGGCATATCAAAGATAGCCCGATCTGACACTTAGTGCAATACCATAATCGAGTCTAGGGGTCAGGTGTAACAATCCAGTTTTTTCCATCTATCTGCAAGGTCCAGGGCAATACTGGAATTTGGTCTGGTTCAGGGTTTCAAGAAAACCCAGACTACATGTACCTTAGGTCTCACCCTGGCAGCTGAGACAAGCCAACCCAACCAACTTAGCGGTACATTAGTGTTAGCCTTGGCAAGATAAATCTCCCCAGATCTATCCAACGACTATGAAGATTTTAAACTAACACGAGTCTCATAAATGTYCAGTTTAAGGGTATTACACAGAAACATACCACAATGACATGAATCAATTATGTACTTTATTCATTTACAATAAATGTCAAAAGATACATCAATCTAAGTGGATCTAAGGACATAATTGTCTAACATCCCCTTATGACCATCCATATCTGTTCCTCCCCCTTCGCTCAATCTACTTTAGGTTTTGGTCCCCCTCATGAAAATTTCTTAGCTCCGCCCGTGATTGTGGAATAAAGATGATGATCTTGATTTTATTCTAAGGGATGTCGGTTCAGTGATGAGACCCAACGAAGATACTTCAAGAATGTCGACAACTTTATTAAGATTGTTTACAAGAATATTTATGATTTGTGCACAAACTGTGGGTGGAGGGGACAYTAATTTTTTAATTGCCCAAAGACTGAGAAACAAGTAAAAACTAATGGATGGATTAAAGTAACTAGCAAGAAAAATCAGGTAGTTTCTGAACCCAAGTCGTGCAACTATCATACCCAACCAACCCACTAAACCTATGACGCGATCGATGGGTTGAGAAGGGACCTATGTGTGGTGTACAATTCTTTTCTCTTTTAGAGACTGAGAATGAGGGAGAGAATCTTGGTGTGTTGACGATGAATGCTATGCCAAAGAGGAAGGGGAAGGTGAAGGAAATTATGATGATGAATGGGAAGGCCAAGAGATGAATTCTGAATGGGAAAGTAATAATTCTATGAATAAAGAATGAAGAGCTCTCGCAAGTTATGCTGGAGCATATGGCATTGGACAATACRGATTCAAATGAAAACAAGGTTGAAGATGAGAATTCTGAACTTGGTTCAATGATCATTCTTAAACCAAACCGAACCAGATCTAAAACCAAAAGAAAGTAAGAACAATACCTGATACGATATCCACACATGTAGCTTCCAAAGTAGGAGTTCATGCCCAAAGAGGGTACCAAAACCCGCTTCCACAGAACATGGCGCAGCATGAGGTTCAGCAACGCAGTCCTTCAACAAGAACTGCAATCCAATGACTTGGATCAAGCAAGGGAGTGTGAGCACAAAACATGATCTAATTTTATTGCAAAATCAGAGGTAGGAACTGATCTCTATCAGTCCAAAAAATTAGAGATCCAATTAGGGTTTGGGTGGCAAGAATATAGGGAGAGAACTAAGAGCATAAAGGTGAAAACTAAAACAGTTCACCCCTCAATTTATAAGCCTTAAAGATCAACTTCTCCTAATCCAATTAGGAACTTCCTAATCCAAATCTTTATTTGGATCTGGACTCCTTAAGTGGAAAAGAGTTATCCTCTTATCCCATAGCTAATTTGAGAACATATCCATACCCAAATTCGCCCAAGTCACATGACCGCTTAACCAGTCATGTGACTTTTATCCAATCTAGTTAATAATGGGCCTTGGGCCCATTAAGCTAGCAGACTCACTTCCCCTTTTAATTGCTGGCTAACTTGGCTCTCTTTGTATGGCGTGGGACCCTAACATTGACCTCACAAAAGCCATATGGGTTCAACCTAACCTCTATTACAAGGCCTGGCCGAATTCACTGTTGAACACAGTGAACCCATGAGTCCATCAGTATGGGTTCTTAATGGGCCCAACATTTACACAAAATGGTCCTTAAGTCAAGCCACCTTATAAAGACCCATGGTGTTAGACAATCCCTTAGCTCCAATCAGCATGAGGTACATTATGACATTTATAATAACTGAATAAAGTACATATTTGATTCATGTTATTGTCGTGTGTTTCTGTGTAATACCTTAAACTGGACATTTATGAGACTCGTGTTAGTTTAGAATCTTCACAACCGTTGGATATATCTGGGGAGATTTATCCTGCCAAGGCTGACACTGATGTGTCGCCAAGTTGGTTGGGTTGGCTTGTCTCAGCTGCCAAGGTGAGACCTGAGGTACATGTAGTGTGGGTTTTCTTGAAACCCTAAATTGGACCAAATTCCAATATTGCCCTGTACCTTGGAAACAAATGGATAAAACTAGAATGTTACACCTGACCCCTAGACTCGATTATGATACTACCTAGGTATGTTGTGACAATTCGAGAATTCATTTGAGTGGGTGATCATAGTGATAGGATCAGCCCCTTTATCGGACAAAGTTAATGATCGGGAAAATGCACTCTCTCTAATGGAAACATAAACTGTCGGCAGTGGATTTCAAATGTGTTTGAAATTTGGTTTTGCAAAATATATTTATATAGAGATATACTTATATATTATGGTTTCACAAATTGTTTGCAAAATGTTTTAATTTACAAGATCCGTGTGAGTAGAGAGTGCAACACTATACCTTGCGGCCGAGGGAGAGGTCCTCTCTTGTCGGGCAGTGTTTGATCATTATGAGATGAGAGGTTAAGTGTAAGACTATTGAGGGTTGTACTTGATGGGCTAATCTTGCATCCGCCCACAGTCGTTGGGCCATCATAAGATGACTGGACCTAAGGACCATTCAATGTAAATGTTGGGCCCGTTAAGAGCCCATGGTGATGGACTCAGGGGTTCACTATATTCAATAGTGAATTCGACCAGGCCTTCTAACAAAGGATATGTTGAACCCATGTGGATAATGTGTAGATCAATGATAGGGTCCCACGCCATACAAAGAGAGCCAAACTAGCCAGCATTAAAAGGAAGTGAGCATGAAAGCTTAATGGGCCTAAAGCCCATTTTGAACTAGGTTAATTGGATTAATTAAATAAGGGTGAATCTGGGTATAGATCAGCTGATAAGGATAAAAGGATAACTCTCTTGATCTGTAGATAAGATAAGGGATTATCCTTATCACTTAAAGAGTTCATATCCAAATAAAGATTTGGATCAAGAAAACTCCTAATCAGATTAGGAGATCATCTCTTTAAGACTATAAATAGAGAGCGGGGCGAATCTGAAAAATATACAACTCAGAAGACAACTTAGTTTGACTATTTCTGCCTTCAACTCTCTTTCTCCGTGCTCTTGCTGCCCCACCCTGCTCGATCTCCATTTCTTAGAATTGATCATGATTTGATCTTAATATTGTTTCTTGTTAGAAGAAACAATTTTGAAGCTATGCTCACTACCCCATTCGATTCATGATGAAGAATCCAAGGTTCTTTTTGAAGAACTACCTACTAATCCTGCCCCATCCTAAGCTGTGTCACCTTCGTTAAGATGAGCAAATTTTTGCRTGGATTTCGTATCAGGTATACTTCTCCCTAATCTTTGTTTCAGATTTGGTCTGGTTTGGTTACAAGAACGAACCTTGAAAATGTACTTTTCTAAAATGGGAATACGATTACTGGATGGGAGTAAAGAACATTTTGAAACTTTGCCCAACCTTCCTGTAGGGTTTGGCCATCCATATGATGGATCTCTCATCCCTTCACAATGATTATGGCCTTAAGTGAGATTAGCCCATCAGGTATGAAAGCCTTGAATGGTCTTACACTTAATCTCTTAGTCCATAACGATTAAACACTGCCCGACAAGAGAGGACCTCACCCTCGACTGCAAGGTACAGTGTTGCACTCTCTGCTCGGATGGATCCCGGGAATTAAAACCTTTTGCAAATTTTTTTTATAAAACATAATATATATATTCATATAAATATATTTTGCAAAAACAAATCTCAAACACGAATGAAATTGACTACCGACAGTTTTGGTTTCCATCAGAGAGAGAGCAGTCCCCGATCATTTACTTTGTCCAACAAGGGCTAATGCTGTATCCATTGACAATACCCGGGAGTCTTGGGAGACATACCCTTAGAGAGAGCGACTCCATGTCTGAAAGGGACAAATCTCTTCTTGGAGTTCTTGATGCTGTATCTTTTGACAATTTTGTTAATATAAGTAGATTGAGATAATCCTATTATCCTTTTCGATCTATCTCTATAGAGTCAAAGTCCCAAGACATAAGAGGCTTCTTCAAAATCTTTCATGGAGAATTACTGCGAAAGCCATACCTTCACCGTATTCAACATTCCTACATTATTCCCAATGAGTAGAATGTCATTTACATACAAAACCAATAACATAACATTATCCCCCACTGCTTTCCTGTAAACACAGGGCTCATCCAGATTTTACTCAAAATCAAATTATTTGACAGTAGAGTCAAATCGGATGTTCCAACTTCTTGAAACTTGCTTAAGTCCATAGATGGATTGGTTGAGTTTAAACACCATGTGTTCCTGACCCGCAGAAATGAAACCTTGCAGTTGCTGCATATAGATATTTTCAATAAGATTTCCATTCAGGAACGCAGTTTTGACATCCATTTGTCTAATCTCTTAGTCATAGTGTGTTGCTATAGCTAGCAGGATTCGTATGGATTTAAGAATAGCCATTAGTGAAAAGGTTTCCTCATAATCGACTCCCTCTTTTTGAGTGTATCCCTTCACTACAAGACGAGCTTTATATGTCTCAATCTTCCCATCCTCTTGTAAATCCATTTGCAACCAATTGCTTTCACCCTAGGGGGTGGGTATACGAGAGTTCAGACCTTATTGGTTTCCATTGAGTCCATCTTGGCTCTCATGGCATCTACCCACTACAAGGAATCTATGTCCAACATAGCTTTTGTATAAGTCAAGAGATCTTCCACACTAGTCGTGGCTTTCATCAAGTAACTTTTGTTGATCATAGTCGTAACTAGACTTGTTCATGGGTCGGGCCAAGCCGAGCTCGGACAGGGCTTTCACTCTGTATTAACAAATTTTTCTAAGGCCCGAGCCCGAGCCCGGCCCGACCATCGGGCCTACAACTTGAGCTCGAGCCCGACCCTCATAAAAAGCCCGAAGCCCGGGCCTGGGCCCGAGCCCAAAATTTAGCCCATACTGTTACTACTACTGAAGCAGCTGAATAGAGAGAGAGAGAGAGAAATTATAAATAAAAGAATAAAAAATGTATGTATTAAATTATAAATATATATTCTAATATATATTATGGTATTTATATATTTTATATAATATATAAAATACATATTATATATTTTATAAAATATATAATGTTGAGTCGGGCCGGGCTTTTTTGACAAATCCCGAGCCCGGCCCGAAACACAGTCGGGCTTACTGTGTTCAGCCGGAGGTCAAGCCTGCAGGCCTAATTACATGACCAAGCCCAACTGGGGTGCGGGCCGGGCCATCGGGCTACCCAGTCCATGAACAGGTCTAGTCGTAACGAACTAGAAGCCTAGAAACCTGAGTAGATTTTCTCAGTTGGGTGTTATTTGGAGCCTGTGGAACATCTCCCACTACTTCTAGGCTCTCCTTATTAAAAACAATTTCCTGACAATGATTATCTAGAATGTAATCTTCTTCCAAAAAGTAGGCATTTCGACTACAAAACATTTTTTGCTCTGTTGGGTCTTAGAATAGGTATCCCACGGTGCTTTTGGGGTAGCCTACAAATAAGCAAGGGCTGGACTTGAATTCCAATTTGTCAGCACTTGTTCTTTTAACATGTGTCGGACAATCTCAAATCTTCAAGTGTCTTACACTTCTTTTCTTACCGATCCAAAGCTCAATTGGAGTCTTAGGAACAGATTTGGTTAAAACCTGTTTCAACACGTATATCGCAATCTCCAATGCGTATCCCCAAAAGGATATAGGTAGTTCTGAATGGATGAGAAAGTGAGCGAACCATATCTAATAGAGTATGCTTTCTCCTCTCTGACACACCGTTTAATTGTGGTGTAGCAGGAGGAGCCAACTATGATACAATCCCATTGTCCTTTTGTGAAGGATCCTATCCGCTCATTATATGAGCTTTCCCTTTGGTATCTACCAAACAAGGTTCATTGTCATTTTAGGTTAAACCTTTCTATTCAGCAAGTGTTGACCCGTCATATYGTGAACCCCAAAGTATCATGAGAGAGTCTTCCATTTTAGGATAGGCCCCTCCCACATCGGTCTATGATGCCCTTATCATCTTATGAAGCAATCCARCAAACTAGACCAACAAATGGATAGCCCAATTTTATGGTGCATCTCTTCATTACCAATACAGTCCATCTTCATGCTAATGACGAAAGGCCTTTAGAGAGCTTATCATATGAAATTCTCTATTACTCCCCAAAGTGGCTCCCACTGACTTTCATAAAGTCAGATTTAAATGGGCCCAAAACGATCTAGGGTTCTGCATGGTTCCTCTTGAGGAGGAAGCTGATCTAGGGCCCATTAAGAAGGGAGATCATCTAATGATCTTTAGGGCACCATGGCAATGATGTGCATTCAGCGATGGTGTTCACAAAAAACCACCAACGATTAAACATGGGCCAAGTACTTATGGCCCATGTGCGAATCACATTTAGCACATCACACACATTCACATGCATAAATTGATCCAATCAATTAAATAATCTGTAAAACCCTAATTAATTAAAGTTAACGCATTATCAGCCCATTAGGGCCCATGTATCATCAAAGAAAATCATCTAGGTATATGGACTAAACTACAAAAAGCAATTCGGCCCATATAGTTGTTATGCTGAAAATGGATTGGTGCTGCTTAAAATGTGACGCATGGGGCTGAGAACAAACCCATCGAACCATGGGTTCGGTCCAACTAGTTTGGATTGAACTAGGTCAATTCGACCTAGGGTTTGATGTCCAATACTGAAGGGATGGGAGATCCATCATATGGATGGCCGAACCCTGTAGGAAGGTTGGGAGAAATTTCAAAAATTTATTTTCTCCCATTTGGGAATCGCATTCCTTAATTTAGAAAACTGCATTTTCAAGGTCCGTTCTTGAATCCAAACTGCATTTTCAGGGAGGAGAGGGATACACATGATACGAAGTAGCAGTAATTCCTAATGAAGGTGTTCACGCCCAAGGAGAAGACCAAAACCCACTTCCACTGAAGATGACACAGTGTGTAATGAAACAGGATCAACAGGATGGATCTTCAGCATGAATCAAACAGGGGTTTATGAGCACAACTTCAGATTGTTTCTTCAACCAAGAAACAATATCAAGAACCTTTCTTGATCAATTCCACAAGAGAAGATCGAACTGGGTATCAATGACATTAATAGGAGAGAATTCTGCAGATTGTTGTGTGTAAAACTAATGAATTTGCCCTCTATTTATAGTCTTCTTTGAATCARCCTCCTAATCTAATAAGGAGAGAGTTTCTTKATCCAAATCTGATATTTGGATCTGGATACCTAAATGGATAAGACTTATCTTATCCTTTCAGCTAATCCTAATAGATTATAAATCAGATCTTGCCCCTTTTAATCAACTAAATTAAGCCCAGTTCGAGTTGGGCTTTAGACCCATTAAGCTTATTTGCTCACTTACTCCTTAACCTATTGCCCAGTTGGCTCTCATTGTATGGTGTGGGACCCTTACATTGATCTACACATCAGTCACATGGGTTCAGTCCAACCTTTGTTACAAGGCCTGGCCGAATTCATTGTAGGAGATAGTGAACCCCTTAGTCCATCACCATAGGCTCTTAATGGGCCCAACATTTACACTAAATGGTTATTGAATCCGGCCAACTTATGAAAACCCAAGAACTATGGACAGATGCAATATTAGCCCATTAGGTATTACCCTCAATGGTTTTACACTTAACCTCTTAGCCCATAATGATCAAACACTGCCCGACAAGAGATGACCTCTCCCTCGGCTACAAGGTACAGTGCTGCACTCTCTACTCACATGGATTCTGGGAATTAAAACATTTTGCAAACATTTTGAAACCATAATATATATGTATGTATATCTCTATATAAATATATTTTGCAAAAACAAATTTCAACGTTTGAAATCAACTGCCGACAGTTTAGGTTTCCATCAGAGAGAGTGCATCCCCGATCATTCACTTTATTTGACAAAGGGGATGATCCTGTCACTATGATCACCCAGTTAGATGAATTCTCAGATTGTTCCAACATACCCAGGTTTTGACCCCCACTAAGAATCTCACTGATTGGCATATCAAAAACAGTCCGATTCGACACCTAGTGCAGTATCATAATCGAGTCTAGAGGTTAGGTGTAACATTCTAGTGTTACCCATCTATCTACAAAGTCCAGGGCAATACTGGAATTTGGTCCGGTTTTGGGTTTCAAGAAAACCCACACTACATGTACCTCAGGTCTCACCCTAGCAGTTGAGACAAGCCACCCCAACCAACTTGGCGGCACATTAGTGTCAGCTTTGGTAGGATAAATCTCCCCAGATCTATCCAACGGATGTGAAGATTTTAAACTAACACGAGTCTCATAAGTGTCTTGTTTAAGATTTTTACACAGAAACATACTGTGAATAAACCCTAGTTGTTTCTAGGTCAAAGTAGAGAAGAAGAAAG
>NW_010729378.1:83879-95689 GCF_000365185.1 Nelumbo nucifera
CAAGAACTGCAATCCAATGGCTTGGATCAAGCAAGGGAGTGTGAGCACCAAATCTGATATGATTTTCTTGCAAAATTTAAGGTATGAACTGATCTCTATCAATTCAAAAACTAGAGATTGAATTAGGGTTTGGGCAGCAAGAATAGAGGGAGAGAACTAAGAGTAGAAAGGTGAAAACGGAAGTAGTTCGCCCCCTCTACTTATAAGCCCTAAAGATTAGTTTATCCTAATCTAATTAGGAGCTTCCTAATCCAAATCTTTATTGGATATGGACTCCTTAAGTGGATAAAAGTTATCCTCTTATCCCATTGCTGATATACGCCCATATCCATACCCAAATTCGCCCAAGTCACGTGATTGCTTAAGCTGTCATGTGACTTCTTAATTAATCCAGTTAATAATGGGTCTTAGGCCCATTAAGATAGGAGGCCCACTTCCCCTTCTAACTGCTGGCTAACTTGGCTCTCTTTGTATAGCATGGGACCCTAACATTGACATCACAAAAGCCATATGGGTTAAACCTAACATCTGTTACAAGGCCTAGCCGAATTCACTGTTGAACACAGTGAACCCCTAAGTCCATCAATATGGGCTCTTACTGGGCCCAACATTTACAGTAAAGGGTCCTTGAGTCCAGCCACCTTATGAAAGCCTAAGGACTATGGTCTTAAGTGAGATTAACCCATCAGGTATAAAATCCCTGAATGGTCTTACACTTAACATCTCAGTACATAATGATCAAACACTACCCGACAAGAGAGGGCCTCTTCCTCGGCTGCAATGTACAGTGTTGCACTCTCTACTCGGATGGATCTCGAGAATTAAAACCTTTTGCAAACATTTTTCATAAAACATAATATATATATATAAAAACATATTTTGCAAAAACAAATCTCAAACACGGTTGAAATTGACTGCCAATAGTTTTGGTTCCATTAAAGAGAGTGCAGTCCCCGATCATTCACTTTGTTAGACATAGGGATTGATTATGTCACTATGATCACCCACTCGAGTGAATTCTTAGACTAACCCAACATACCCAGATTTTGACCCCCGTTAAAGATCTCACTGATTGGCATATCAAAGACAACCCAGCCCAACACCTAGTGCAGTACCATAATCGAGTCTAGGGGTTAGGTGTAACTTTCCAACTTTGCCCACCAGTCTCTAAGGTCTAGGGCATAATTGGAAAATGATTTGTGTTCAGTGTTTCAAGTAAACACACACTACATGTGCTTCGGGTCTCACCCTAACAGTTGAGACAAGTTACCCCAATCGACTTGGCAACACATTATGGTAAACCTTGGCATGATAAATCCCCTAGGTCTATCCAACGGCTAAAAACATTCTAAACTAACACGAGTCTTATAAGTGTCCAGTTTAAGGGTACTTACACAGAAACATACCAAATATAACATGAATCAATTATGTACTTGTATTCATTTACAATAAATGTCCAATGTATATCAATCTGATTGGAGCTAAGGGCATACGCTGTCTAATAAGCTCCATGCTAAGAACAAATAGAAATGAAAGGTAATTTGTTTAGGACATTTACCCCAGATCGATTTTACACCTCAAACAAACACAACCCGAATACAAAAAACTCCTTGTTATTTTTTTCTTTTTGAAAGGTAATTTGTCTAGGAGATGTCACACCACCTATTAATATTTAATATAGTTGAAAACACCCAACACTTTTCTTTTATTTTTGGGTAGAGGAAAACATCCAACTTTTTATACTTAGTATTAGTGGATTCCAAAACCAATATGCATCGACACTTTAAATCTTGATATGGAGTGTGAACTACTAGAATAGACTTACAAAACATTAAAATTAAAAAAATATATATATAGTAAAAGAATCAAAATATGCATATTTAAATAAGGAAAATAAAATAAATCTCAATGATGAATGTAATGGGGTTTGTCATGGTAAGTTGGTARCCGAGGCAGTTGTGGTGGAGTTGTAAGAAATAGCATTGGAGCCTTTTGTTGAGGAGACTTTGCTTATTGCTGAGGTGATGGCTCTTAGGGATGGTTTGCAACTAAGTTTCAATCATGGCATTACAGTGGTTGAAGTGGAGAGTGATAACAAGGTTTTGGTTGATAGCCTTCTTGAGAAGGTTGCTACCCCATGGAAAATCACCTATATCATGTGTGAAATTAATCAACTTGATTAATAGAGGATTACTCAGCAGAATTTCCATACCTATACTCCGGTGCAACACCTTCCTAATGGCATTGTCATGTTTGTAAAGAGGACTATGAACAGGTTCCTGTTCTTCGAATGGGATAATCGTATTGCTTTTCTTTTCTCTGTGTATTTTACAGTTTGTATTTTTTGGGTTGGGTAGAGWTGCTGAAACTGTGTTATGTATTCAGGATCACCTATTTTAATCTACCTCCCTTTTAATAATGGTTGATTTATAAAATTTAAGGTGGTCACCCCTCCTAGAGTAAACTTAGGGGCCTAAATCACAATACATTTTTTTGTTTAAATTATTCTTCAAATATGTTTTCTTCTCCTTTTTTCCGATAATTTCTCTGTACTTAAAATGTTAGAAGTTAAGACACATTTTACTTTCGCAGGTTCTAGGGTATAATTGTATAGAAAGGGGCTAAAGTTAGGATCCAAATGACTCTGAGTCAGACAGGGCAGTAATGGGATCGGAATAGTAATTGGGATAGGAGGAATCAAATCAAATTCAAACAGGGCAGCTTAATGCATGCAGCCCCCACCAATACAAAGTCTGGGGAGTGTACGCAACCTTGCCCCTGCAATTCAAGCAAACGGTTGGAATTGGAATGGACCGGTCTGATTCCAACTCCAGACCCCTATTTCTGCAAACCAAGTGGACCCTTAGTCTTTAATATTAGTAACCTGGGCTGATTTTTTAATGAAAGACTTGAATTGAATTCAAATCAGGAGACTTACAAACGTGAATGAAAGGAGTGGAGAGTGAAGCGAGTTAATGGGTGATTTAGATTAAAAAAAAAAAAAGATAAAATTGCATTATATAAGTATCCCCCCTTCCAAGTTATTATCAAAAAAATATTAATAATAATAATAAAAGGATGGCCTTCTCAATCAAAAAATGGTTGTGATCTTAATTTGTTTGGTTACAAAGTCTATGCCGAGCTTAAGCCATAGTTTTAGCCTGCAGAATGGAAAATTCAATTTCATTTCTTAAGGCATAAACATAAATGAATCCGAGCCGCTTCTCATGACAAACACAATTCAATGCACAATAAGTTCAACCCCCTGTGAGAAGCCAATGCAAAATTTCAATGGTTCACTTGGAAAGATCAAAGATAGTAGGCACTAAAACAAAGAACAAGAACAATATCCGTTTGCATCCATTTCCAGCAGAAAGTAATAAGATGAGGGCTCAACCCAAGGACTTCAGCTCCCTATCCACAGCTCATCCTAATATCATGAATTTGTTGCTGAGGAGAAGAGGAAAATAAAAGAAAAAAAACAAGAAAAGGGGAAGATAGAGGACAGGGGTGTTTGCCAAACTATTCATGTTTTTGCTTTGTAGAACAAACTGTGACATCAGCAAAAACGTTTGCTTTTTCTGGCATGGCAATTATTTTTGTTGCATGGAACAAAATAAATGGTGAAACAAACATTCATTCATTGCAAAGCCTGCAAGGATGTTATGGGCAAACTCTCGGGAGCCGTTCAAGGTAAAATCATGCTTTCACAGGGATTTGAAGGCAGTATTCTGGGGCTGGCACTTGAAGGGTTTTGTCCCACAAAGGAAAAATCCCAAGGGGAGTAGTGAGACACACAGCAGTGGTTTGGTCAACATGGACAGAGAAATAGGACACTTTTTAAAAACTAGCACAGATGAGATACTATTGAAGAGCTTCTGGGTTAGAATATACTAACGCGCATCAGGACAAAGGCAGTAAAAGAATACATCTTATAGTTCTTTTTTTTTATACTAGTAATCTTTTGTATCAGGTATACAGTGTAATCAGTATTACAAAAGATGGATTGGTTGAACCCTGCGCACTTTTCATTGAACAGGGCCTTGTAATGCTTTTTCCAGTTTAATACAATACCATATGTTTTCTCTAAAACAATGCATATTGTCCAACACCCCCTTCGCTTACTCAAGTTTTCTACACCATAAAGAGATAAACCCTAGATGTGTGAAGGAGTTCCATGCCTTAAAACTAAATTTACATGCAGATGTGATGCCGTCATCTTGTCCAGAAAACAGACAGCAATAAAATAACTCAGCATGGCATATCAGTATATGCACTTAAAAATTAAGACTGTTGACTAGTATATGTTACTACAGTTCATGAAGTTCATCTACCTTCCAAATGGCCTTTTTCTTTTCGGAATTAGGGGTAGTTTCAAGTCATGTGGCAATTACGGATGGAAAGATGAGTCTCTTTGGTGCACCCAGAATTTATAGAGATCCAGAGTACCAGCAGGCAGCAGCTATTGTTTATGAAATAGGACTATGATTCTGACCCAACTAATCAATTAATAAGAGTGAAGAGCCCAACCAAACTATAACAAATTTCACAGAAAATTACCTGTTAAAAATCACCAGTCGCAATTCCCCATAGATTAAAAGTATAACGGCCACTCTTCTCAAAGCTAACATGATGAGGTTGTAGTTCTAAGTTCAGCCCAACAGTGTCTGGCTTCATTCGACCATACCAGGTTGTAGTTCTAAGTTCTAAGTTCAGCCCAACAGTGTCTTAAACCTATACTTGCTTTTTTTTCTTTTACTTCCATCTCAAGCAAGTATAGGTGAAGACTCCAGGGGGAAGTTTTCAATTTGGTTGGAGAGCATTAGAGGATACAGGTCTGTAACCCTACAGGTCTGCATACCTCTATCACAAATAGAGAAGATGAATTCTGCAAAATTGCTCTGACAAAGCTCCTACAAAAAACCACCATGTAAATCCTGCACATGTTTTGGATATGACAGACACCACCAGCCATTAAAGACAATAACATGGAGCCTATAACCAGAAATCTCAGAGATTGGATGACCACAATGCAAGACACTCTTCAACCAACCAGTACAGACAAGAAATAAAACAAAGATAGAAAGAAGAGAAGCCTTATCATGCAATGTGACCACGCAAGCATTCTGGAAAACAAACCTACAGCTCAGGTTCGCCTTCTAAGACATCAACCACCATTATCTTTCCACCGAATATCATTCATGCAGCAACTATTAACATCAGAAAGCCCCTGCATTGGTCAAGATGTAAATCCCTAATCTAGATAAGATCCAGGCCACTAATACTTTAGAAAAGCATTCTGATGTCTTTGAAATAAAAGAACAAGATCAAGAAAAATAAACAAAAAAAAAGGTGAAGTCTGACAAGTCAACATTTTTGTCCTTAAAATAAGCACTTGGATCAAGAAGTTCTCTACCTAGTGACGAGATTAATAGTCCATACATTAAGCAGTAAAACAAGGTTTACAGACTTGGCCAGATAGATCCTGGATGTGGGGAAAAGCTGACTCCTTGAATAAACTTTCACCAGACCAAGATTTGCTCCGAAACTCTTCCTCCAATATCTCCCCACTGAACCTGCAAAAAATACACAAATACAAGTGTCTTTCAAGGATAGTTGAAAGGCTGAGCAAATCCTGAGTACCAAAAGAAAGTTTNTCATCCTCTCCTGAAGAAGAGATTCCTGAATCTAAATATCCATGGTCTGGTTTAGATTTTTTATGCTGGTATTTAGCTTCTATAGTCCTGGGGATTCCATAACTCTTAGCTCCCTCAGGTGAAGCTGAACTCCTGTGAGATGGTGGAGAAACTGCAACCTTTTCATCTTCCTTCATATCTGCTAAACCATAAATAATGTCGTCTTGGTCCTTACTCAATCCAGTTTTATCAATATCTCTATCCCCAGGAAATGACCATTTAGGCCCATTTTGATCTTCTCCAGTCTCAGACTTCTCATAGCTATGGCTTATCAGCTGAGAAAAATCTTTATTAACTTTATCTTGTTTTTAACATAACCAGTTGCATAAATTTCTCTGTACTCTCCTGGTGTTTCATGCCTGCTCCTTTTCCTTGTATCCTTCAATTTCTCATCATTTGGCAACACTGACATTTCTTCCTCAGGCTTAGGCCCAGGCATGTACACAGTCTTCAGTGTAAAAGTCTTGTTCCATGGAGCCAGGTGAAGTTTTAAAATCATCATATTTCACACATTTTGAGTCCTCAATGTCATACTGTTGCTTGATTTTTCCAGATACATTCTCCACTATTGACCTGTTGTCTTTGCCTAGATTTTCTGCATCAGAAGAAGGTTCATCATCCAGAGCTGATGAGTTTTTCTTCCAAGTATCCTGCTCCAAAGAACATGGAATCATTCCCTCTTCCTGCAACTCCATAGGATTGTTAGAATATTTATCGGGCTTCTCATCAACTTCAAAGCCTGTCAATTCCCCCAATCCCTCAACATCATTATTGATATAAGCTTCTTTATCAGCAACAACCTCAGTTCCTTCTAGTTCTGCATTCTTCAGGTCTTTTGGTTCCCCATTAGTTGGATCCTTATGGGGGGATGAACATGTGTAAGATTTCAACATCGGGGAATCTATATTACCCTCTTTCAGATTGGATGGATCAATATCAGTAGACATAATAACCTTGGTGACATCAGTGGATTTTTCTGGTTTGGCTTCCTTGTCCTCCATCTGTATTGATCTTTTGTACTTCTACTAGAACTATCTTCTCGATGCCTTGAACTACTCTTATGGTACTTGGACGTTGAATAATCCATGGCCCTCCTATCTTCCCTTGAATATGTTGAATCTTCATCAAGAGAATGTCTATCTTTTGTACTTCTAGATGAACTATCCTCTCGATGCTTCGAACTACTCTTGTGGTACTTGAACTTTGAAGAATCCACGGCTTTCCTGTCTTCCCTTGAGAATGTGGAATCATCATCAAGAAAATCTCTCTCCCTTCTGACTGAACCCTTTTCATGCCTAATATGTTCTGAGGTTGATTTTCCATGCCTGCTGGAAATGTCAGTGCGAGAACGACTCCTGCCTTTGTCAGAAGAATCTCGTTCCTTCCTGGAGGTGCTGGTCTTCTCATTTTTTGTATGCTCTAAAGAGGACTTTTCATATTTGTGCATATCCTTGAGTGATGGATATGCCGGTACTTGATTATGGGTTCGAGGTGAGAGAGAGCGAGACCTATGGCTATGCCGGTACTTGATGGGAGATCTTGATCTGGACTTTGATCTTGGGCGAGACATGGAAGGTGACCTGTTAATTGCTGAAGATTATCAGTTATGCTAATACCATTGTAAAGCAAGTTCTCTTCCAATATATTGATAAAAAAAAAAAAGTTCTCTTCCAATATTATTATTAAATATAAGTATATAACAGCAATTTTCTTTCATAGTTAGATCAGTTTCCAAAATAAAATTGACACAAAAGAAAGAATGGCTGTTTCCAAAGAAGCATTAATGAATTAAATGAAAAGGAATCATAAGGATCAACACGAAAATGACAAACTCTTGTATTTGAGCATTATGAGGAACATTCAATGCACATGAATGGAAATCAGCTCCAAACATCCAATTCAATTTCAATTTGAGGATTGATTATAGGCCAATCAGATGAACTTAATTTTCTCATCTACAGATGTTTTAGGGACAATCAGAAACAACTTTGTTTTGGCTGTAAGAACTGTAGTAGATCATATGTATTGATCATCCATCTAATACCAAATGAAATTATTACCTCAAGACTTCATAAGCATAAGCCATTCGCCAGTGCAACTTGATGTAGAGTGATTTGGCCCGACCTAATAATAGAGGGACACGTGGACACGACCTAACTCACAGAATAACAGCTCATCCCGATATACCCAAGTCTAAGACGGATCCAACTCGGATAACTGAACCACCTCGGGACAAGCCCACCTCGGAGGCGAATCCAACTCGGAACAAGTTCACTTCGGGGCACGATTGTGTCAAGATCACTTCGGTTACCAGGAACCTCGGCGTTCGTAACAGACCGGACCTAGGGGGCATTAGTTCGGGTACTATTGGCCGACCTCCACTTGATGACCCCGAAGGTTTCRTCACCGGATTCCCCGTTTCACGGGATCACTCCACGTAACAGCTGGCCTTATCTCCTACGACCAATTCTGACGGCAGTGATATGCCTTATCGGCTGGCGTCGTTATCTCCTATTAATTTGGTAACGGGCCTCATCATGGCGAGAACCCCGGAAACACTCCGAAAAACCCGCGATGACTCCAGTATATAAAGACCCCAACCCTTTGGGGGCAAAGGTACGTGCAATTATTGCTTACTAGCTCTCTTGCATTCTAATTGCTCTCAGCTCGCACATTACTAACTTAAGCATCGGAGAGACCTCGCCGGGTGCAACCCCGGGTTCTCTGATTCTCTCTGTGCAGATCTCCACGTCCGTCGTCTATTGGAAGCCAAGTCACCTCCAGCTAGGAACAGTCAGATTGCACACCATCATTTGGCGTCGTTTGTGGGAAAACGCTTCGAAAAGCCTTTTTCCGCCAAGCATCCTAAACTCATCTTCAATGGCATTTTCCAGCAATGCCGGACAAAATGCCGACATGAACACCTCCGGGGGGCAACCTCAGGTCCCAACTGTCTGTATCGAGCAATTTACCGTGCCTCTCTCTACGGACGGGATCCCCTCTCTCAATGTGTCTCAAGTTCTTACACTGGTGAATGCTCCACTTCCTCTGACGGTGGGTGCAACCTTCACCGAACCTTCTGTCATCCCCCCGGCATTGGATAAAATCAATTGGACGACCTGGTGCTGTACTGCATGCGGGTCATGCAAGCCCAATTACAATAGGTCCAGTAGTTTCAACTGTATCAACAGCAAGTCCTGCACCATGTCTATCAGCAGCAGTAGTTTCCCCCACTGCCGTACAATCAGCAGACTCAACAGCCAGTTCCACCTCGGCATCTGGCCACACAGCAAGTCAAGCCTCGCCGCCAGAGTGAGCGCCCTCCTCGCCGGGGAGAGACCTCCCAAGTCCAGGACCCTCACAGGAGCCAAGTCTCGTCCCGCGGCAGGAGGGAGAAACAGCTTACCCCTCCTGCCTCCCAACATGTGAACAGGTCAAGAGATACTCAGCCTGCCAGGGTCATGTCACCTTGGCCCTCCCAGTTTGAAGTTCCGCTCATAGAGAACCGATTCGGGGTTCTGGCCGCGAATTCCAAGCAAGGCCCCTTAGTTCACAGCAACCGCCACCAGTAGTCTGAGCAGCTCCCTACAAGAACAGTGCTCGATAACACTAAAGCCAGTAGCACTAATGCAGAGCCNGCTGGCGTCGTTATCTCCTATTAATTTGGTAACGGGCCTCATCATGGCGAGAACCCCGGAAACACTCCGAAAAACCCGCGATGACTCCAGTATATAAAGACCCCAACCCTTTGGGGGCAAAGGTACGTGCAATTATTGCTTACTAGCTCTCTTGCATTCTAATTGCTCTCAGCTCGCACATTACTAACTTAAGCATCGGAGAGACCTCGCCGGGTGCAACCCCGGGTTCTCTGATTCTCTCTGTGCAGATCTCCACGTCCGTCGTCTATTGGAAGCCAAGTCACCTCCAGCTAGGAACAGTCAGATTGCACACCATCATTTGGCGTCGTTTGTGGGAAAACGCTTCGAAAAGCCTTTTTCCGCCAAGCATCCTAAACTCATCTTCAATGGCATTTTCCAGCAATGCCGGACAAAATGCCGACATGAACACCTCCGGGGGGCAACCTCAGGTCCCAACTGTCTGTATCGAGCAATTTACCGTGCCTCTCTCTACGGACGGGATCCCCTCTCTCAATGTGTCTCAAGTTCTTACACTGGTGAATGCTCCACTTCCTCTGACGGTGGGTGCAACCTTCACCGAACCTTCTGTCATCCCCCCGGCATTGGATAAAATCAATTGGACGACCTGGTGCTGTACTGCATGCGGGTCATGCAAGCCCAATTACAATAGGTCCAGTAGTTTCAACTGTATCAACAGCAAGTCCTGCACCATGTCTATCAGCAGCAGTAGTTTCCCCCACTGCCGTACAATCAGCAGACTCAACAGCCAGTTCCACCTCGGCATCTGGCCACACAGCAAGTCAAGCCTCGCCGCCAGAGTGAGCGCCCTCCTCGCCGGGGAGAGACCTCCCAAGTCCAGGACCCTCACAGGAGCCAAGTCTCGTCCCGCGGCAGGAGGGAGAAACAGCTTACCCCTCCTGCCTCCCAACATGTGAACAGGTCAAGAGATACTCAGCCTGCCAGGGTCATGTCACCTTGGCCCTCCCAGTTTGAAGTTCCGCTCATAGAGAACCGATTCGGGGTTCTGGCCGCGAATTCCAAGCAAGGCCCCTTAGTTCACAGCAACCGCCACCAGTAGTCTGAGCAGCTCCCTACAAGAACAGTGCTCGATAACACTAAAGCCAGTAGCACTAATGCAGAGCCAGTGAAGAAGCAACAGAAGCGGCATCGCAAGGCTCGCCGAGTTGCAGCTCAAAGCCAGCCCGACTAGCCCAAAGGAAAGGAAGAAGCGAGCTCGGGAACAGTGAAGACTGCCCCACTCCTCTCTGTACCATCTCCCCTATCTCCCGAGCTCCTGGCAACTTCAATGCCCAAGGACTTCAAAGTACCTCCCCTAGACAAGTATGACGGGTCATTCGATCCGAATGACCACGTAGATTCATTTCAGTCGCAGATGCACCTAGCCGGGGTGGATGAACCCTGCATGTGTGTGGCTTTCTCCACCACTTTTAAAGGAGTAGCTTGCACTTGGTATAGAAACCTTGAACCCGGGACAATTAAGAGTTGGGTGCAGTTCATGCAGATTTTTACCTCGCACTTCATCACTAGCAAGAGGTGCCCAAGGTCCCAGGAAAGCCTGCTCGGCATAGTCCAAAGGGAGAGAGAACCTATCCAAAGTTACATCAAGAGATTCAATGATGCATGTCTGCAGATCCGTGATCTAGAACCCACCGTGAGACTTACAATGGCCAAAGAAGGTATCACTCATAAAGAGTTCAAGTGGCACGTGGTTGCCAACAAACCAAAAGATGTTACTGAGTTCCTCAAGCTTGCCGACCAATTCATCGGAACAGAGGAAGAGATGAAGCAAAAGAGCAAGAATCCGCCAGAGAAGAGGAAAAGAGTAGGTGAGACCTCAACTAACGGGGACAACAAGAGGAAGAAGGATGAGCCAGCTCGAGGAGGAGGAAAACCGAATTAGCCTTTCTAAGCTTCTCCAGTTGAAAGAACAAACTACATGCCCTTGAATGTGAAGCGACCAGAAATCCTCTTGGCGATCAAGGACGCTTCTTACRTGAAGTGGCCACCTCGAGTGAGAGGAGATCCGAACACCAGGAATAGAAATGTATATTGCCACTTCCACAGAGATCACGATCATAGCACCGAAAATTGTAAGAACCTCCGCGACGAGATAGAAGAACTCATCCGTCGCGGATATTTGAAAAACTTTGTTTTAAATGATAATAAAAATCAAACAAGTTGGCAGGGGGAGCAAAGTAGAGATGCTCCCAAGTCCAGCAACAAATAGAACAAGCAGCCGCAGAGACAGCTGCCCGAAGAGAGGCCAGTTCGAGGAGTAATACAAATGATCATCGACGGATCGATTGTTGCAGGCTGCACTTCAGCCATGGCAAAGACCTCAACTCGTGAAATAGAAAGAGAATAACAAAATCCTCTGAAGCGGCCAAGGTTAGAAGAGACCATTTTCTTCACCGAAGATGATGCGTGCGAACAGTACCCCCATGATGACGCACTC
>NW_010729378.1:103558-126199 GCF_000365185.1 Nelumbo nucifera
GTATCGAATAGACGGATTCGTCATTATATAAGTCCCAGTCGCCTCTTCAGCATGGGCACCTAAAACCCAGTCGCCTCCTCAGCATGGGCACTTAAGTCCTAATCTTCTCTTCGGCATAGACAAAATACCTCTAAGTGCCTAAGGCATAGACAGCTCGGATGTAAGCCCTACGATGTCTAGCCTACTTCGGCATAAAACAACAGGTTGGACCCGTCAGGGACAACCGACATTTAAATGAGTAGCACGTGCGCGAGTTACTCCTACTAGCTTGAGCAGGCAGTTCGGGGTAATCCACACTTAGAAAATTCTTATGGTTGGTTATCTTTACTTATCGTCCAACTCGGTAGCTCGTCAATTCGGGTTACCTATGCATTTGTTGCCYAGATCGGAAGTCACTCACACTTAGAGTATTTTTACGCAGAGATTAGTCAAAAAAGATATATTTCATTGACAAAGTGWTTGTAAGTACAGAAGACTTCATTTGTGACCCGAGCTCAAAAGCTTTGGGGTGCACATTCATGATTCGGAAAAAAAACACAAAAAAGGAAGAGAAGATTCTTAAGCAGGAGGACTGCCAGCCACGTCTGAGGGGTCCAGTACTTCGACCTCGTCATCGCTTTCCTCCTCTGATGAGTCAGGATCCTCGTTCAGCGCATTTGCAAACTTTGGAGCCAAGCCCGCCATTGTAAAAGCACTGAGGTCAAGACCTGGGAACTTCTGCCTGACCAGATATCTGCACAGTTTGAACCCAGAGCGGTAGGAGCTCGAACCGTACTCGACCTGAAGAGCGTTGAATTCCGAGGATTCCTTGAAGCTTTCAACGGTCTTAGCTCTCTCCTCTGACCGTGCCTCCTCGATGGCGGTCTCAAGGTTTGAGTTCGCTCTTGGACCAGGGCTTCAAGGTTCTCGATTTCTCGTTGAAACCACGCTTTCTCCTCAGTTGTCTTCGTGATCAGCTCCTCTTCCTTCGTGGCCAGCGCAGAAATATGTTCCTTGAGCTTGGAATTCTCCTTGGTCAGCGAGGAGATCCGCTCCTCCTGGTCTAGAATCAACTGCTTCTAGCACTCAGCTCCCTTCTTCGCCCGAAGTACCTCACCCCGGGCTAGATCCAGGTCGCGATGGAGCTTTCGCACCTCCACCTTGACGTCCCGAGCCTGCTTTGACTGGATCATGGACTGGCAAGCCAATGCGTGAAGGGCGGAATTAACCTATCAAAGGAAAATCGAGGTCAGTAAAAAAAAAAGAGGCGAAGCCGAAGGTAGAACACTTACCACCATGCAGTGACTCGAGGCCTATCCTAGAAGCCGCCTCGAGAGCATCTTAGCCCAACATGCGACCTCGTTCAGAAAGATAGTGTCCCGGCTCTTCTGCACCGCATACACATGGTTCGTAATGCTCTCCCCCTCAGTAGCAGGAGCGAGCTCTGGCTCGTCAGCGGGCCCTTCTGGCGCAGGTGTATCCTCCGGCTCCTAAGGATGGGCCTCCTCCTCGCAGTCCTCCATCGCCACCACCTCAGGGTTCGTGGGTTGGGCCTCCTCCCTTGGGAGTTCGGTGGAGATCGGCTCAGCAACCCGGGCCTCRGCTGCTTTAGATGTCGAAGTCTCCTCCCGACGGAGCCTCTTTGCAGCCTTTCGTTTCTTCCTCTTTCGGGAGCTCATCAGAAGGCTTCCTGCATCAACCTCTGGCATCGTAATTGCAAAAAACAAACAGTTAGTCCGAAAACTTAAAGGGTGCTTTGAAGCAAGTATTTGAAAAGAAACCTACCAGGAGGGCTCAAACCAGCGCCTCCTTGGCCAAGAAACTCTTCATCTCGAGGCCGAGGTCCCTCCAAGAGTTAATCACCGCCCTGGTCTCCGCGTCCTAGATCACCCCAGGGTCCTAGGTAGCCACCCTCCAGTGAGTTGGGAAAGACCACCCCTCTGGGTTACAGACGATGAGGGTCTTTTCTAGGCCGAAACCTTGTTCGGGCAACCGGACAGGATTTTGAATCCAGGCCTGGGGGAGATGTAATAGCTCTGTCGTATGTCCCCGCGCAAACAGGCCGAGTTTTGCTTGATCACGCAGATCGAGCAAAAGATATCAAGGGATAAGGGTTGGTTATAGGCATGGAACAAGGAAATGGTACCAACTATGTTCCGAGTAGAGTTCGGATGAAGCTGATCGATGGTGATGTTATAGAACCTAACAACTTCTATCAGAAAGGGATGAAGAGGGAAGCGTAGCCCTGCCGCGAGCTACTCCTCAAAAACAACGACCTCACTGTGGTCGTGATCCCAAGGGTACTGACCTAGTGAAAGACTGAAGACTAAGTTATCAAGAAAGCAATACTGAGACACCATGTACAGCAACCTGTCCGGAGATAGTTTGGAGGCCCGAAGTCATCAGGCTTCCGACCTCGAGAGGAAGTTGGGGCCTCTGACCTGGAGGACGGACCCTCTTCCTGGGCTTCGATCTCCCTGAGCCGAGGCAGCCGAACTTCGGGGTCAGAGGTTCCCTCTACAGACCGAAGAGGGGAGGCACCCTGCCGTGGGCTGACTTCCCCGGCAAGAACAATGGCACCCTCCTCGCTAACACAATCTACAAGTCTGTCTACGCTAGAACTCGACATAATTGGAAAATAGGGTAAAAGCTAAAGAAGGGAGACTCACCGAAAACAAGGAACAAAGTGGGAAATGGAAAGAAAACCGAGCTGGAAGACTCCGACGTGACCTCGGGAAAGCTCAATCGCAGAATTTGTGGCGAGGAATGAGTCGCAGATATATAAAGACCCCAACCCTTCGGTAATGGGCCTCATCATGGCGAGAACCCAAAAAATGATCCGAAAAACCCACGAGGACTCTAGTATATAAAGACCCCAACCCTTCGGGGGTAGAGGTACGTGCAATTATTGCTTACTAGCTCTCATGCATTCTAGTAGACCACCCTACCAGTAGGAGTGTCAATTAGACTGGATTTGATCCAATTCAGTCCAGTCCAATGTGAGTCCATTACAAATGGACCAGGTCCAATCCAAACCAATGAATGTCTTGGACCATTTTGGACTAGTCCAATTCAATGTCCGGACTGTCCAATCTGTTCAAATTCATTTTAATTTAGATTGGTTTCAACCCAAACCGGTCCATTAACACCTATATTCTTATTTTATATCAATGGACCAGATATTGGCTTAATCCAACCCAATCCAATATAAATTTATTACAGATGGACCAGGTCCAATCCAATCTAATAAATATTTTGGACTGGATTGGTCCAATGAAATATGTCTTGTTGGTCCATCCAATCTGTCCAAATTGATTTTGAACTAAACCAGTCCATTGACACCCTTACCTACCGGCCACACCAATAAAAGAATTAAACCACCACCTTCCTACCTTTGCCCCCTTCCCCTACTCCAAGTACTATTGGCGCCTCTGCTTTGAGGTTTGGATGCCACAACACCATAAAGATCTGCCAATTTTTCCGCCTTTCTTACAACCAAAGGAGTCCAAACTATCAAGAAACCAATCGGATTCAGAGTTGAACATAGTCTCTTGGTCTTCCTCCTCACTCAACTGGGGTTTTGAGAGCGAACAAGCCTCCTGATCTTTTGACACCTTAACTGGAAACAAAACACATGCATCTTCTTTCTGCATGGGAAAGAGATATCCAAGAACTTCCCAAAATTTGTTAAAGCATCAATGTGCTGCTCAACAGAAGAGGGATTGGTGCATGCATCGCCATTAATTGCTTCTACAAGCTCTCTTGCGGAAAAGAGATTTGCAGCAACTTCATTTTCTAGTTATAGGTGTCTTAAGAATCCCCATAACTATCTGATTTCAGAATTTTTGGGTGTTCAGAAATTGGACTATTGATATTTTTTGAGTATTTTTTTCAACTTTACAAATTTAGTGTTATTAGTAAAATCAAAATTTCCATTTATGGCAATTTTCAACTTACTAGTTGCAGAAATTCTCATAACTACTATTTGTAGTAAAATCATCATTTACTTTGTTAGTACTTTCTAGTTTCTTTACATTAATGGCCGGTTTGGTTCACTGGAATAGGGGTCTAGAATCAGTCAATCAGAATCAGAATGGACCATTCCAATTCCAACTGTTTGGTTGGGCGGAATTGGAATCCCATATCTACTCTTGGTGGAAACCATGGAATGGCATTCTCCCATTTAAGGAAGTGGTCGTTCCCTCCCCCTCCATTGGGAATGAAATCCCATTCCAGCTTATTCCAATTCACATTCCGATTACTATCAGAACCAAAACAGACTATGGAAATAGACTATTCTGGTTCCAGTTCTGAGGAATTTCAATTCCGATTCCAATTGTGAACCAAACAAACCCTAAGTTAGTTTTAGTAGGACTAGTTAGGTGTTACTGGAGTTGTTTAAGAGTTAAGAAGAGTCCTTATTTGAGTGTCCCTGTGGGTTGTCTATGGGTTTGTCTGAGTTCTAAAGCAATTAAAAGTTGTTTTGGGTCAGCTCTCTAGTCCAAATTGGAGTTTTTAAAGGATCATCCAAGTTCTTGTGGTAAGTCCATAAATAGAGTCATTGTGATTGGCAACAATGACAGTTGATTTGATGAAATAAAGTTTGGCTTTTAGTGAATTCTGGATGTTTCCAAGAATTTTTCTCTTTTCTTTCCCTCACCTACTTCTAAATGATTTATCTTTTTTGATCTTTACTCTATCAACAAGAGTTCTTTTATTTCTTTCTAATCTCTTGTTCATTACTTGGTGGACAGCAAGCTGTCTACTTGCTTTCTCTATCCTTATTTATCATCAATTACACAAAACCCTTTCATCAACAAACAAAGCCCATTACACAAGGTTTAAAATGTCAATGCTAGTGGAAATGTCGGTTGTCCAAAATCCAAATATAGGAAACATGTCAGAAATGTCGGAAATATTATATGAAAATATTTTAAAAATTATAGACATTGTGGAAACATTGTAAAGTATGCAGTTGATTAAATAAAACATTGTCAAATACGCAAAATATAGAAAGATATTTTATTAAATGATAAACAAAGCATAAACCCACCTTTTTAAATTATTATCTTTTTCCAAATCATTAAACAAAGCTAAGAAACTAAGGTTATAGACAAAAGAATACATTCTGAAATTGTCAAGTAAACCTTATCATTCAAAACTTCATCATAGAATGAGTTAAAGCAAAATTTAAACTCAAAGAAAATGTAAGTGGGTGCAATAGATCAACCAAATAAGCACAAAAAAAAACTAGCATTTAACTTCATGTTTGAAATGAATATTGAACTAGCTCAAAGTGGTAATCATGTAGGTTAGGTGGGCAATAATATTGTTCAGGTGCATTAGTGCCGATATGATCGCACCCACGAGCAATAATACTGTTACTCCGCATATCTCCAATATTGTCACCCTTGTTATGATATTATCCATTATACTCCTTATAGTCCTAGTAGTTCACTATGGAATATGTCAATTCCAGTAAAAGTTCATGTTGCTACCCATGGAAGTGAAATGGTAATATGTTGTGGAAACTATCTCTTGTACTTCACATAATGTTGTGATAGAAATTGATCAGCACCCTTGAAGACTCATTCTAGAAAGAAAGGCCTTACAACAGGTCCTAATATGGCATAGTAATGGTACTTGGGATTTGGACTGAATTGAACACCAAAGGGATTTTTGCCATTTTACAATTTTTTTGTAGGGTCCAATAATAGGTTTTGATTGTCTCTTTATAGTTTGATTATGTTTAAAATTTCAGAGTCATTGCATAAGTAGGATTGGAGTTATTAAGTCTTCTTTGAWTTGAAAAAGGATAAAACAGCTTAGTTTGAGTCCTACTGGGATTATTGAGTCTAACAGTTTGACTCGTAAGACTATTATGAGTCTAACAATTTGACACGTAAGACTATTATGAGTCTAACAATTTGACTCCTAGGATATTTATGAGTTTAGAGTCTATAAATATGTATGGACGTTTTACACAAAAGGCAATGAAGTTTATTGAGTTTTCTTCAGCTTATGCTAGCTATGGTGAGTGATTCCCATGCCCTAGAGTGATTTTARGCACCCTGTGAATGATTCCGGGTATTTTTTCTCTTCTTTCTCTCCCTATTTTCTCTCTTATTCCTTCAAGAAGCCATTACAGCCATCAACAGCCATAAAATTCTGATCCAAGAAGACCATTCAACATTCTCTAAGGACTAGAACTGAGCTGGTCCTACATCATGTTGGTAGGTTGTCCCTCATCCCTTTCCATTATATGGTAGGTTGTCCCTCCCTCCACCACTCCTCTACTTTTTGAATAAGTGTTGGATGACAAAGTAATGTATTTTCAAACCTAAAAGGTGTTGGCACTCCCCCTTTGGATCTTCTTTTCTTTTAGTAAAATAGGCCAATGATCAAAGGCAAGTCTAGGCAGTGATCTAGATGACAAGCCATTCCAATATTTCTCCTAGAGTCCTAGTCCACAATAAAAAGGAATCTATATATCTATCCTAGAGCAAATAGGGCTACTTTGTAGATTGGACCAAGTAAATTTCCCTTGTAGCCAGGTGGGTTCTAGATTCCTTAAGCTCAAAACATCTAACAAACTAGTTGAACTTCCTCATGCTTATGATAATTCTCTACCTAGGGTTGTTTGTTTCTTGAGTATATCTTATAAAATTGACCAACTTCTTCCCAATGACCCTCCCAAAGACCCCTAATATCACCAAGTTCTCCCAACATTTCATTCCTCTATCTATAGATATTGGGTATAGTGTTTTAAAAGCACAAGGGGCAATGTGTGCTGGAGGCACAAACCTTTTCAAAGCAAGGTGTAAAAATACAAAAAAAAATGCCAAATAAATTCAAAAAATTAAGAAAAAAATAAAAAATATTAAACATAATATTAATAAAAAATATAAACTTAAATTTTAAAATAAATGTTTTAAAAATTCTATCAAAAAATAAATGTTTTAAAAACCTATTATCTAAATTTAAAATACATAAACATAACATGCAAAGTGTATATAGATTTTCTACTCGTGGTGATACTTAATGGTGTTAAAAATCTGAAAAAAGTCTATAGGAATATTGTTCTCACCAATACCAACATAATAACGAGGAAATAGGTTGTTTTGGTAACAAACGGAGCAAACCTAGAGCCACGACTAATAATCAACATGTGTGTAAGGTTTCAAAATACTGTCACAAAAACAACATAGTAGAGGATCATATGGAAGTAATGGAAGCTTGTTGACTTCCATCAATGGAGTATATATCATACTCAAAGGGATTACCAGTGCAAAGACCTGGATTTCGAAGGTGGTTGTGAATTCCAAGACCATTGAAGGCCTTTCATTGCCTCTAATTCAACAAAATCCATTGATGTTGAGTCAATCAACATATAAAAGGAAAGACTTGCAAAAACCTCAAGGAATCATTTTGGCTTTGTAAAGTGAGGATTCAGAAACACTATTCCTAATAAAGGGTAGTGAGATGGATCGTGTAAGGCTTGTAAAAGATAAGATTCAAGTTTCTAAAAGAAAAGAAAAGGAAAAGAAAAAGCAACCAAAGTATTTCCACCATTTGTAAAGTTCATTCCTTGATTATACTCTTGTCATTCCTTCCAAGGTCATGTATTTTGGTTTATATGATTTGGTGGCACATTCGGCTTTGGCTATAACAATCATAGGCTGAAGAAGTCCTTCTCGATCAGTAATAGCACATCAAAAAATTTCCCACCATAGGTTGCAACAACAAAGAGGTGGGGAGATAAAAAAAGAGGAATTGTCATTGGATTTTATTTTGAAAATTTGAAGGACAATGAAAGGAAAAATCAATAACAAAAGAGTAGTTTTGGAATTAAGAAAAATTATATAAAGCAAGTGACATTACATGCAAACGGATTGTAATGGCATGCTAATGGTAGGGGAGGATTTTGTCATTTGTAAGAAAATTTAAGGGTACTTTAAGTGATTATTCAAACAGTAGGGTAAGCTTTAATCCATTTGCTAAAACATAGGGTAGTTCAAGTATTTTACCCTATACATTAACAATATAATATGTTATTTTTATTCAATTTTTTTACAACAATCCAAATCGAATTAGATATCCAATAAGATCTTCAAATTTGAATTTGAATCGTAATCATAAGAATCCAATGGATTCTTATCGAATTAAACTAGACATACCCCTTACCGAATTCGATTTGATCCATTTGCAGCCTTAAGCAAGGACTTATGAGTGGATTTAGTTGATGCCATAAGTTGTTTTGAAAGTTTGGACTGAATTTGCTATGGATGCAAATATAAAAATGCAGAAAGCAAAAATGTGCCCTTTTCCCATCTTTATTTGTCAAAATTATTGTTTTAATAAGCAGTGTAGAAGTGCTAGTTAGCCTAGGATTAGGAGAGTTTAGAGAGAAGAATAAGTGGTAATCTAAAAGACTAAAGAAGTCACTAAAAGGGAAAAAAGCATAAAGATGGGTGGATGTGATATGACATTTTTTGCAAACTGTATTCTTTTTTAATTCATAWTTTTTCCATATCTCACTATTATTTTTACCAATAACAACCACACCATAGAATCTTGCAAAGTAAATATAGGTTTTGTGCATATTTTACATTACTTTTAAGCTCATTTTGGAAAGAGTACAAATACAAATATGTAAAAGTCTAAACTTGCATTTACACTACATATTTGCTTTTACACTCTCTCCAAATTAAGCCTTAATACCAACCGGCCATTGGCACAACTAGGGGTGTAAACGGATCGAATTCAACTCAAGTTAGGTATTATCCGAATTTGAATCTCATTAGAAATTTTGATAACCAACGTATATTGAAAATTATATTCGAATTTGTTTAAATATTCAAATATTCGATTCAGTTTGAATTCAACCAATTAGTCATTTTAGGTAATTAATAACTATATGAAGTAAATATTTTATTTATATAGAGCATATAAATAAATAAGTTATTTATATAATTTAATTATTACATATATAAATTATATGAAACATTTAAATCTTTTATATTATATATAATAATTAAATAATCGGTCAAACTCAGATATTTATCGAATCGAATCAAGTCACATCCGAGTTCGATTGATTACAATATTTGAATTATCCAAATTCGATTATGTGGAATCTCGAATTTGAAATCAGACTTTCGATTACCATTGATACCCCTAGGATCCACATCTATACTATTATAAAGATGATATTTGCCTTGGTTTAGTGCATGTCGTAAAAGTTAAATTTAATTATATTATGTTAACTTATGTCTTGATATTTTACTTGTACACGTGTTGTTACACTAATAGGCTAAAAGGAGAAAATATTGTCCCATTGCAATATGTTTTCTCCAAAASTGTTTATCATAGAACTTGATGCATCCAATGTTACTTTAAGCGGCTTAACAACACTCAAATCTTACAAGAAATTTTGAGGCAATGAACTAAACACCTACATGGTGCTCAAATGCAAAACACTTTGGAGAAACAACTTTGGTACCAAACACCTTATATGTGTATCACCACCTAAAACCTACCTTATAGGGTATATAATTCAGACTATCGGGTTTGGTCCAACAAAATCCGACTACAATTAACAAATACACTCAAGATTCAAAATATGATATCTTGGGGTGCTTATACACTTTTTAAAGGAAGTTAATAAATTGTACTTTTTTTAACATGACAAAAATTCTTTTAATAAGATGGTTGTCAAAAGGTAATGAAAAAAAAAATAGAATTTTGGTCAAATAAAAACACTTAATAGTGTTTTACATATTGAAAGTATCAATACTTTGAACCAATAGATTTTTTAAAATGTTTTCTATAACAAATGTACTTATTTGATAAATTGACATATTTCAACATTAGTATTACAAGTATATCATAAGAAAAATAGATTTTTTTATGATGAAAGAGAAAATAGGAAATGAACTACAGCTATTTAGTAATATGCCAAGGTACATAATCATACATACAATTAATGTGTTCCTTTTTTTTTTGCTTGATAAAGTACAATTAATGGGTTTTAAACAACCAAAATTGACTCCAACCCAATTATAATCGTAACACATAATGCATACACAAACACATAATTGAATTGGTTCTATTCAGGTTGTCAAATTCTACAAGACCCATTAACTGCCCTACCAAAAACTATGTTTTTTTTTCATAAATTACAAACATATATGTTATATATGTGTGAGTGTATATATAAGTAGTACCTATTTGGGCGGTCTGAAGTTAGGGGTGTTCATCAAAATTTGAAAACAATATATTTGACCCAAAGCCAGCAATCCATGACCAAAAATTTCAAGTAACCGAACCAATCGGTTTAGTTTTGGTCTGAGTTTTCAAAGATTTAGTTTTAATTAATCTAAAAAAACATAGTGGAACTAGTCAATAAATTCATAAATCAAAATTCCCGATTAGTACCCTATACTTTGGCTCGAGTAACAATTTGGTCCCCGAACTTTACAATCTGACAACCCAGTACACGAACTTTCAAAATGTGACAATCTAGTACTTGTTGTTAACAAGTCCGTTAATCAGGCGTTAAGTGATATTTGAAAAGTCAAAAATACCCTTCAAATGCCATGTAGTTCTCTTTATCAACCATCCAAACATTGACAAAAAACTGAACAGTCCCAAATCCTAGTCTCTTCTATTAAAAAAAGTTGGTGACTAGTTAGAAGAATCTAGAATTTGGAACTGTAAATTTTATTGTCAATGCTTGGATGGTTGATAAAGAGAATTAGAGGACCTTTTTGACTTTTCAAATGTCACTTAACGGCTGATTAGTGGACTGGTTAACGGTAGGTATTGGATTGCCACATTTTGAAAGTTCGAGTACTGAATTGTCTCATTTTAAAGTTGGGGGACCAATTTGCCACTCAAGCCAAAGTACAAGGTACTGATCAGGAATTTTCCCTATTTATAATATATGTTATAAATACCCACTTCCAATTATATGTGCTTGATTTATTACAAGTTATGAGTATTGAAGATTGATGTGTTTTTTCTAATAATTATTTGTTTTGGGGTTTAGTCATATTTGACTGTATTTAGATAAATATTGTTAAGATATTATTGTAGATATTTATTTATTGGTGACAAAAATATCGGTTGTTTTTTTTTTATTTAGAAAAAAAAGAGTGTTTTTTATTATGTTTTCATGAAAATTACAATAAAAAACATTGGCTATAGAAAAGTACTAATGTTCAAAATATCGATATGGTTTTGTGTATCGACAGAGCCATATCGGTACTTAGACACACACGGATTTATTTTTTTTAGTTTTGAACTTTGATAAGTACAATAGGTGGTCCAACATTCCATCTACAGTCAGAGCCAACCTCACAATAAGTAGATGCAAGGCGGTGGGRTAAGCAAATTTACCAACAAATGACAAAGTGTAAATAATAATCACTTGGCTAGACAATGAGCAAGACGAAATTATCAAAGAGAAGAGATAGTACTAGAATTATACCCAGTCATATGATGAAGAGACTTAGAGACGATAGTTACGTTGCCTGAAACACCTCAACATCGTGGGAATGAAGGGAGACACACCAATAGTAAGAAACATTTTTCTACTATCCAGTATAACCCATGTAGCTAGCTATAGAATTTCTTTGTCTCACTCATGCACCAACATAGACAATAACATGCATGATACTATGATCATCAGCTAGGAAAGGAACACTTTAAATTGGGTAGGCTCAACATCAATAATATTATAAACAATAGCTACACCTTGCTAACAATGGGCCTTATGCTAGTCGAAACAAAACAAATGGGCAGCTTGCAAAACCATCTCTAAGAGATCCAAGCACTTGTTGAAATATAAAACTATTTTGTGTACTCCAAAGCTTCCATAATATTGTAGTTACCAACAGAAAACTATATTGGTATTCCTCGTCTGTAAGCTTCACTCCATAGGAAGAGCCATACTAGAAAGCCTAAGCCAGTGAACAACCCAATAACATGGGCTTAGAAGTTTCAATTTCAGCACTATTAAAGGACAAAATCTATAAAAAAAAATGAGACAAGTAGTTTATCTCAAGTCACAAGACCATGTCATAACAACTTTGAAAGAAAAATATGGATACGTGGATATAATTTAAGTCTCCATAACTTTCTCCAAAATGTAGTAGTAATGTCTAATTGATAAATAGAGGTAAGAGACTTGTATGCTCATTTGACACTAAAAACAACATAACAATCATGCAGCCATAGCCATCCATCATTCAAATTATTTTATTATGGGATTGGATATTGGAGAATCAACTTCACCATATCTTCATCAAAGTAGGAATTAAGCAAGGATAAGTTCCAATTTCTCGAATCATCAAACAAATCACTAACCCGGGCAATATTATCCAGAACAGAATAACTAGGCATTGGAGCATAGAATGAGGACAAATCAGGAAGTCATAGGTCTCCCCATATACGAATTGTGTGGCCTCCACCTATCTTTTGAATTCACTCCTTGCATAACACCTCACGTGCATGACAAATACCTTTCCAAACCTAACAATCGCCTTGTTTCACCAAAGCATCCATAGAACATTAATAAGGAAAGTGTTTCTCTRTAAGAATAGTCACCCCAATAGAGTTCTATATGCCAACCAACTTTCACCAAAAGGGCATCATTAAAGTACTTCATGAATCCAATACCAAGACCACCAGCCACCTTTGATAAACATACTCTCTCCCATGCAATAGTACCCCTATGGGAGTTGGATGAAGAGGATCCCCATAGAAATTGTCTCTACTTCATCACAAACAACATTTGGGGGTCGAAAAACAGACATAGTGTATGTAGGAATTGCAGTCAACATATGTTTGATTAGTGTGATTCTTCTAGCCATAGAGAGAGTACTTGCCTTCCACCCCTATAGACAACCTTTCACTCACTACATTATAGATGAAAATACTATCTTCTTACTCTGCCTAATAAACAGAAGCACACTAAGGTATTTCTCTTTACGAGAAATGCACTTGACAAGAATAAACCATATGAACATATTACGAATTTAGTGGTGAATGTTATTGCCTATGGAAAGGCTAGATTTTGCATAATTCACCTCTTGGCCTGAACTCAAGCCAAATAGCTGAATAGCATTCCAAATAGTAGATAGTTCAGCAATTGTAGTCTTCCCAAATACCATCAAATCATCTGTAAACATCATATGGGAGATAGCGAGATAACCAAGATAAACAACTACTAGACAATTTCTTCTCATCTAACAAATTACTAAGCAATAGTGGTAAAACATTCATGCCTATAGTAAACAAGTATGGTGAAAGTGGGTCTTCTTGGCATAGTCCTTGTTGAGGAAGAAAAGTTGTGGAGTGCTCACCATTAACTGAAATGTAAAAAAAAAATGGGGTAGATATATAAGTTTTGATTAAATCAACCCATTGCTCATGAAAACCCAATTTCAGCCAGACATTATACAAAAAACACCACTCAACGCAGTCATATGCCTTCGACATATCCACTTTGAGGAAAAATTCTCTAGTTTTGCCTTTTTTCTTCTWGATATAATTGATAACTTCATATGCAACCAACACATTTTCTACAATTTGTTTTCCAAACACAAATGTTGTTTGCCAAGGCGAAAGAACCTAATGTAAGAGAGGTCGTAGCATGTTGGCCAAAATTTTAGAGAATAGTTTGTAGACAACGTTACATAGGCTAACGAGCCTAAAATCAAGTACAGGTTCGGGATGGGTTGTTTTGGGGATTAAGAAATTTGTAGTTCTAGCAATTTCAGGTGATAGTGGAGCCCCATTAAATAAAGACAACAGCCATGCATGAATATCAGTACATGGTAGTCTAAAAAGGTTGAAGAAAAGGGGTTGACATACCATATGGTAGGGCTGTAAACGAATCAAATTTGAATTTGAATTCGATTTAATATTCGAATATTCGTTTAGATTCAAAGTCGGCCAATTAATTATTTTAGGTAATTAATAAATATACAAACAATTATTTTATTTATATAAAGTATATAAATTATTTATATAATTTAATTATTATATATGTATATATAACAATTAAATAATCAGTCAAATTTAGATATTTATCAAACTGAATTAGGTCAAATCCGAATTCAACTGATTAGATATTCAAAATTGAATTTTTGAATACCGTTGACACCCCTATCATTTGGGCCTAAAGCCATATATGGGCCTGTTTGCATTCAAGCAATTTCAATCACCTCCAATGTGGGTAGGTGCAACAATGCAACATTATCATTTGCGAGATAATAGGATGGATGAGAGCGAGCAATTTAGGTGACACTGATGGAGATGAGCTTTGAAACAAATCCTCAAAATGTGAAGTAAACAAACTCTTTATCTCGTTCCTATCATAACACCAAAAACCATCTTATTGTCAGATGCCATCAATAGTATTGTGACACCTATAATGGACAGTGGAGTTATCTAGTATTGGTGTCCCACCTGTAGCCAAGTCTCCCGTGACCATTGCTTCTAGAATAGCTCTTCATTAGCTTGATGCTCCTCCAAGGATGTGTGCATATTTTGCAACCTTTGTAAGGTATAATTAGTAAGCCTCATCATTCTCAACTCTTATTGCCTTCATTTAGGTAAAAATTGTTACCAAAAACAATCAAGTTCCATTTGCCAAGAGAATGCCGCACCAACTAAATTCTCCATGCTATGTCACCATGTTCAACAGTCTTATGCCCTTCCTATTGCACTACCTCCTCACACCATTGATCATGAAGCCATATGGCTTTAAAATTGAGCTGTGAAAATTTTAGTTGAACATCTCAATCTAAAACAAGTAACAATGAGCAATAATCAAACTGTGTAGCTAGGAGATGATGCACAACAACCTAAAGGGAATAAGTCACACCATTGCACATTGACCAATGCCYTGTCCAAGTATTCAACAATATTAGATGCACCAAGACGATTGTTAAACCAAGTATACCTCCTACCAAGAAACTCGGTATCAATAAGATGACATCTATCTTGCACTACAACCAAAGGGTAACTACTATATCCAACACCTGAATGACCACCGCTCTTTTCTTCAGCTTTATCCATAGCATTAAAAAGACCAACACATAACCATGGCCCTTTATAATTTACAATAATGCCATCAAACAACCTAAAGGGATCCCGATAAACATCCRAAAATAGCTACTCTACACCCGAAGGGAAACCATGAACAAGTCCTATAGTCATACATTGCTTAAGACAATGTTTTAAAAACCAACCCAGAAATATAACCGTTCTGGCCACTATTTTTGGGTTAGTGGTTCAACCGTTTGAGTTGAACGGTTCAGGCGGTTTAGTCTTTTGTTAAGAGAAAGAGTCATATATGGCTGTTGGCATTCGTTTGAGAAAGAAAGGAAAGAGAGAAAGGGTGGAGAGAGAGGGAGAGAGGAAGGAAAAAAAATAAAGGAATTAGAGAAAAATAAAGGAAGGAAGGAGGAAAAAAAAGTTGGAGGAGGATCACCCGACGTTCATTGGCGATGGCAATGACAGTGGCAACAGCAAAACAACATCCAAGGCTCCGAGCATCGAGTAGACGAATCTCTCTTAGATCTGAWCAGATCTCAGATCTGTGATTGAGAACTGAGATATTAGATTGTTGATATGATTTCTCTATGATGCGATCTCTCTCTCTAGGACGATCTCAGAGCTGAGATCCTTCTTTTCTCAGAGGTTATTCTTCAATCTCCTATGCCTCCTTTTCAAATCACGAACCACTGTCCAAGTCGAATGGGTGGATGGTTTGACCACCCAGGTCAGCGGTTCTTTAACCAAATCAACAGTAAGGGTGAAACGGTTGTTTGGATGGTTTTCGGGTCAAACAGTCTGGCCGTTCGAGTCAAGAATGATTCAGAAACACTAGCTTAGGATACACACTTCGACATTAATACCTCTCCTCTAAGCCAACCACTGACTACCTTTCCACCCATCCTGGAGGTAAATGCAATGGAAATCAAAAATCAAGGCTACGTAGAACCTCCATACAAAGCGCTCTCAGCTCCTGAACTATAGAGGGGCACCCTATACCTCTACAGTTCCAGGCGGCAACTTTCATTGCTCCACCTAGGGTTGTTGTGGGCCAACCCCCAAAGTTACTTCATTTGTATTGTGAAGCCCAAGATTAGTGCTAGATTCTTTGCTCGCTTCTCACCCAAGTCTAATTRTAGTTTACTACCCAATGACACACCAAGACAATGAATTGAATATAAATAAGAAATCTTATGTTTTTTAGTAAATTTGTTTGCCTTAATCACCATTTTACCCTTCTCCCTTTGGATAGAATTAATTAATCCCTCATCAGGGCCCACTAAAGGATCACACATAATATGCTTATTAACAGATTGAGTAACTAGTGTAACCTCTACGATATGCTCCCCATGCAACATCAGAGAACCAACACAACCATCGCCGGTAACTATTCCACCACCCTCTCCTCCGATAACCACCTTTGTTGAAGCCAAAATTGGAGGATCTCTGCCAAAACCTCTTGCCTCTATATGCTGATGACCACTCTCCTTCACATAGTCATATCCACCTGGCCTTTGAGAATGATTATATCAGGAAGACACATCTACCTGAAGCCACACACCATATGGAAGGGAACCCACAAACCCCTGCCTTTTCACCTCCATCTCAACACAGAAAATACAATGTTTCTCATCATGTGTTAACAGAACAAGATTCTATAAAAGAACGTTCGAATGTTCTGGAAAGCCAAGATGGCAACCCAAAGACATTCACTATGTAATCTTTTCTAAGATCTCATTGCAGCAGCTGTATTGACCTCATCGCATATATATTTATATAGGTCGTCATTCAACAAGTAGATAATGAATAAGATGGATCCTTTCTTCAACAAATTAAWTTTTTTTTTCTGTGCAAATTGTGCTTTGTTTCTTGTGTGTTTGGTATCATCTTACATGGTATCAGAGTCATTATGGGCTTCTGTATTTTGTTCTTCTRTCTACCTTTTTTGCGATGTAGTTGAATCACGATTAACCCTATTTCTTGCATACCTTGTATAATCTAGGGACTCTATTGGTATCTTGCCCACTCAATAGAGATAATTGCCTAACTTGGGAGCGTACGATGAGAAATGCCTAAAGAGCCAAAAACAAGTACTTCTTGGTTGATGGTTCACTGCCAAACCCCAATGTAGGATCATCACAAAAATTGCTTTGGATCAAATGCAATTCGATGGTGATTTCTTGGATTTTCAATTCATTGGCTCGTGAACTCCATGATAGTGTTGTCTACACAGACACGGCCAGTGAAATCTGGAAAGATCTTGAAGAGAGGTTCTCGTAGAAGAATGCGCCAAGAACCTACCAGCTCAAGAACAATCTTGCAACATTATAGCAAGGATGTCTTTCGGTAGTATCCTACTTCACCAAATTGAAGGCCTTATGGGACAATCTCTAAACGTTGGCTCCTGTGCTTGAGTGCACTTGCAGAGCAGCTAAACAATTTGTGGCCATACGAGAAGACAAGAAGTTGCATCAGTTTCTCGTGGGACATAGCAATGGTCTTCAACAATGTTAGATCCAATATTATTGGATCAGATCCTTTGCCAAACATCAATAGGGCATACGCTCTAGTAGTGCAAGAAGAAAAACACCTTGCACCAATTAATACAGATCTTGATGCAAGAGCAACACTCTTAGCAAATTTTTCCAAGAATTGTTTGGTGTCTAATACCTAGACCAAGCCTAAGGTGAAGTGTGAGCACTGCAAGAAACYTGAGCATACATGAGATCATTGCTTTGAACTTGTTGAATACGCACCGAACTGGAACAACAGTAAAACACAAGCACAAGGCAAGGGAACAAAAGTTGCATTTGCTTCAATCAATACACAGAATGATGAAGCATCTCTCATACTATTGAGCTTGGAACAATACAATCGGCATATGGCTCTCATCAGATAACGTCACAGCCAATGCCTCTGGTAAGGCTCTTGTTACCTTTCCCAACCAACCTTCTTGGATATTGGATAGCAGAGTTTCAGATCATATGGTCTTTGGTATAAAATTCCTTATTGTTTATAAAGTATTGGCCCAACGTAAGCCAGTTTGCTTACCTAATGGAGTGGTTTTGCAAGCTATACATCAAGGGGCGGTTATGTCGACCCCCAATATTACTCTTCATGAATTTCTCCATTTATCTGGTTTCCATTGCAATTTGATCTCCATTAACAAATTAATTGATCAATTGCGATGCACTACCATTTTCTTGCCAACTACTTGTATGATTCATGACCCAGTGTCGAGGAAAGTGATTGGTATGGATGAGGCACCAAACAGAATCTACCACTTCATTTTTTACGCTCCATGTTCCTCTGCTTTGACTACTCATAGTGAAGTTACTACTGATATGTGGCACAAGTGCCTGGGTCATGCTTCTCGACATTCTCTTTCATTAGTTCCTGCATTTCCATTCTTCCTACGGGATTACCATGTGACACTTGTCATCAAGCAAAGCAATCGTGTATGTCATTTCCCATGAGCAGCTCTTGAGCAACGGAACTATTCCATCTAGTTTATGTTACATTTAGGGCAGTTATTCTACTCCTCATAGTAGCGCACAATACTTTCTCATCATAGTAGATGACTTTTCCTGTAGCACTTTGTTGTACTTAATGCACAGCAAAACTCAAGTTCTTTACTGTTTTTCTCAGTTCTACAATATGGTCAAAACAAAATTTCAATATTCTGTATGAATCATGTGAACGGATAATGGATTGAAATTTTTTCCACATCCCATGAAGAGCTTCTTGTTACAGCAAAGAATAGTCCATCAACATTCTCACGACGACACACCACAACAAAAGGGCGTGGTCGAACGCAAATACAAACATTTGCTTAAGATAGCTCAAGCACTTCACTTCTAGGTAGGATTCCTCTTTCCTTTTGAGGAGAGTGTGTGACAACAATGACATATTTGATCAATCATCTCCCAACTCTAGTACTTGGTGGCAAGACACCTTTTGAATTGTTGTTTAATCGACCACCGACGTACGATCATCTTCGCATATTCGGTTGCTCGGTTTATGTCAAAAACCACAGTTGTACTCACGACAAGTTTATTACCCGTGCAATCAAAGTAGTGTTTATCGGATATCCATTTGGACAAAAGTTTTACAAAAAAATTGATTTGGATACCCGAAAAATCTTCACCTCATGCGATGTTGTCTTCTATGAAAATCATTTCCCATTCATTCTGAATGAATCAACATCTTTCACCAATTCAAGGTCGGTTATACCAATACCCACTATTGACAATATTGATTGCCTTCCACATGGTGAGCAGACAGTTTAGCCCAGCCCGACTCAGCTCAACTCAGTCCAACCCAATCTGGTTTATCCTAACCATGGCATAGTTACCATGATTCGCCCTTATCGACAATGAAAAACTCTGGCATACTTAAGGGATTATGATTGTCAATTCTCTGGGTACTCAACCAACTTCCTTCATCACATGGACACCCCAATTGAGCCACGCACATATAATCAAGCAGTTCTTGATCCACGGTGGCGACAAGCTATGGAAGATGAACTTTCAGCATCGAATAAAAAGAACACATGGACTCTTGTTGAACTTCAATTAGGAAAACGAGCCATCGGTGCACGATGGGTGTACAAAATCAAGTATCGAGCTGATTGAACAATTGAACGTTATAAGGCAAGCCTTGTGGCTAGACCTGTTCATGGGCCGGGCTAGGCTTTTACTTATCATTAATGGAAATACGCTATGACCGAGCCCGGCCCGAGCCCGGCCCGACCAACGGGCCTATAACTAGGGCCAGAGCCCGAAGCCTGATCTAATAAAAAAATTACAATTTTCCATATTCAAATTAGAATTAAAAATTCAGATGGTTTTTTTCCTATTTAAATGAACAATGGGCCTACAAGATGGTTTTTTCCCCTTTCTTTTACATTTTAAAACACAGTTTTACATTCTTAAATCAAAAAATTTATTCAAACGGACATAATCACATAACCCATTTTAAGTCTAATTTTAGGTCGGGTCGAGCTATTTTGACAAAACCCGAGCCCGGCTCAAATTTATTGTGGGCCAGGCTTTTTGGCCCGAGTTTAAGCCCCCTGGCCTATAAACATGTTCAAGCCCGTCCGTGGGCCGGGCCGGCCCATCAGACCACCCGACCCATGACCATGTCTACTTGTGGCTAAGGGGAACACTCAGGTTGAGGGTCTAGACTTCCATGACACATGCACCAGTGGCAAACTAGTTACAGTCAAGTGCCTTTTGTCAGTTGTTGCGAGTCAAAAATGGACCCTTCCCCAACTTGATGTTAACAATTCTTTTTTGAATGGTTATTTACATGAGGAAGTCTACATGGAAATTCAACCACGACTTTCTAATCCAGGAGACAACAGAGTGTGTAAACTAAATAAATCCCTTTATGGTCTATGGCAAGCCTCTCGATAGTTGTTTGAAATTTTTTTTAATGCCCTCAAACAGTATGGGCTCACTCAGTCATTAAATAATTACTCACTCTTCTTCTCCTCTAATTCAGTTTCATACATTGCCGTCCTTGTTTACGTCGATGATTTGATCATCACTGACTATAATATTGATCAAATTGATGATCTAAACCAATACCTACACAAGTGTTTCTATCTCAAAGATTTGGGACCACTCACTTATTTCTTGAGGATTGAGGTTCAACGTTCTTCATTTGGAATTTTTTTACATCAACGAAAGTACCTACTTGACATACTACATGAAGCTGACATGATCGCTTATCACCCAACATCATTTTCAGTGGAACAACAACTACGGTTTGACGAGTAGAGTCCCTTACTTCTGGACCCCAGTCATTTCAGCCATCTCATTAGCCAATTGGTGTATTTAACCATCACACGACTAGAACTTTGCTACTTTGTCCATGCCCTCCGTCAACATATGCAACACCCAAATGAAGCTCACATGATTGCAGCCTTACACGTCCTTAGATATCTGTCTACCTCTCCAGACAAAGGTCTTTTCTTACCTTCATCAAATGACTTTATTGTTCAATTCTATTGTAATGTTGAATGGGGTAGTTGTCCAATATCTCGACGATCCACAATGGGGTATATGTGATCTTTGTTGGTAATTCACGTATATCTTGGAAGACAAAGAAATAGAACATTGTATCTCATTCATTATCCAAGACAGAATATTGTGCAATGGCTTCAACCACTGCAGAATTGCTCTGGCTCAAACACCTCCTTGTTGATCCCAACATTTTTATCACTCAACCTTTATTGTTTCATTGCGACAATCAAGCAACTCTTCATATAGCAACAAATCCAGTTTTTTCACGAAATGATGAAGCATATAGCAATTGATTGTCACTTCTTGCATAAACATGTTCAAACCAAGACAATCAAAAYCTCTCACCTTTCAATAGAGGAACAACTAGCTGACTTGTTTACCAAAGCCTTAAGGATTGATAGATTCCATTATCYACTCAGCAAGTTAGGCATTTGTTCCCTTCATGCCCAACTTGACCGGGGGGTGTTAACAGAACATGATTCTATTAAAGAAAGTTCAAATATCCCAAAAAAGTTAGGTTGGCAACCCAAAGACATTCACCGCATGGCCTATTCTAAGATCTCATCGCAACTGTATTGACCTCATTATATATGTATTTATATATGTCGTCATTCGACAAGTAGATAATGAATGAAATGGATCCTTTCTTCAACAAGTTTGTTTCTTCTGTGCAAATTGTACTCTGTTTCTTGTGACTTTTGTATCACTTTACATCATATCCAACATGTCCACAAAAATAACAAAACAAAGGCAGCCTTTCATATCTAATAGAAGCCCATAAGGGATAACCACCTGGTTGAATAACATACACCTTCTGTTAAAGTGGTTTTGTTAAATCAACTTCAACATGGGCTAGSACATGGCTAACCCAACACAGTTGCAAATCAAAGCAAGAGTTAGAAACAGTACGCCCAACCCGAGATATCACCTAATCTCTAATACTCTATATTTGAAAATCCATAGGAAGGCCATGAACTTGAATAGTGAAAGCAATTATTGTAAAATCCATCTCATCTAAAAGTGTCCATGTACAAATAGTTGACCTGTTGYTGTCCAAGGCCCTCTATCAAGAATAGACCGAATATCCACTTCGTGTTGAAAGAAAAGCATGAAGTAACCCTCTAGTGTAGATTCCATAGTAGTTGGGCCTCCTAAGATTCCATGACCGTGAGAAAGCAATACGCACAACAATAGGATTAACATGCCTATCACCAAACAATTTGCCATTGAGACAACGATCCCACTTTTCATCATGGTTTGCGCCATGTAACTCTTCAATAACATCAACCCCACCATCATCACAATCACATTTACTCATTGTAGTATTCAACTCATTGTCACCAGTGGTGATACACAAAAACCATTAGCATAATTACAAAGAAAAAAAAGCCCCACTTGTTGGACAGTTTTTGTATGCCCTTAGCTTCAATCAGAATGATGTACATTATGAGTTATTGTAAATGAATAAAAGTACATATTTGATTCATGTTCCCTTGGTATGTTTCTGTGTAATACCCTTAAACTGGACACTTAATGAGACTCGTGTTAGTTTAGAAATGTTCAC
>NW_010729378.1:133097-143673 GCF_000365185.1 Nelumbo nucifera
TTTTTTTTTTTTAAACTTTTCTGGGTTTTATTTTTTTAACGTGTCTGGTCTTCTGTCGATAACTTGACTTATTTCTCTTTTAATGTTTTACTTTTTGTTCCTTAGAGCAAAATCAAGCAAATTACGTCAGAGTTTTCGGATTTGAGCTGCTTAGGGCCAGATGATTTGGGTATGCATCTCTCTCTGTACTTTCCTTTTCATTTTCCTACCATTTTTGTAGCTTATTCTGACATTTTTTTGTTTCATTTGTCGATTTAGAGGCGTATTTGGAACACATGAAAGAGAAACTAAAGATGGTCGAGGCTGAAAATGTGAAAATATCTGAAGAAATTGAGGATCTCACAAGAACTTATATGGAAGGTAGGATGGTTGTAGTGTTGTTGTTAATTTTCGTTTGTGTTCTATCTTGTTCTAATTTGCTGTCTTCATGTCGCTAGATTCTGCTCGATTTGAGAGTGATCTTGAAGGTTTGAATGATTCATTGGAGGTCATTGAGTCGCAGGTTAGTACTAAAGAGAAGTTACTGCAAAGTTTTTTGGTATATGAGTAAGATCTAATGTAATAGGAGACTCTTGAGGAGTGATTATATTGTTCTGAATGGACATGGATTATGTGGACATCGTAGTGGGAATTACGGCATTAGTGCAATGCAACATCTTGATAATTTGGTACAACACAATACTGGTATTGTCGAGCAAGGCTTTCCAGAGAGACTCATAAATTCTTACAGGAACTGGTTTCATTCACAAAGTAAATAAAAAGGCCATGTAAGAAAATAAAACCTATGAAACTAATTTTGTAATAAAACCAACAACATCTGTATGAAAAAACAACCTGCAAATGTTATCTCTAGATTTCATCCAAAATAATTGCGTTCATCTCTTATACTGATTAGTGCTAAACCTCAAGACCAAGACAGTGGCTAGGATCGTAAGAAGAGCTGAGGATGTGAGTGCTTTCATGTTCTGGTTGAAGCATGTGACAACTTAAAACTAAAACAAGCATGTGACAACTTAAAACTTAATCTAATAAGGCTCACTTATGTAGGCCTAACAAGAAAAGAAAACATAAAGTAATATAACGGGCCCAATTTGACTATTATGTCTATACTCTCTCTTGCCAAATCATGAAAAAAAGCTTCTGCTGGAACAGTGTTTGATCCATATGATTCTTCCTTTTTTGCTCAAACCTTCCAATCTCTACCCCTTTAGAAAGTCCTCACCTGAAGCAGGAAATTACCCTTTGGTGGCAAATAATTTCATAAATTTGGAACAAACATTGTTGGCGAACTTGCAGTGAATAAAGATGTCGTCAGTTGATTCTTCATGTTCTTCACACAACTCACAATTCACTCTGTCCACCACCACTTCCCTATTCAACAGATCATTCCTTGTTAGAATCTTATTCAGATAAGCTGCCCAAACAAAGAAAGACAATTCATTTAATTTCTTTGCACTAGGTCAAACCATCTTAGTCTAGTTCCTTTAAATGGCTTCATTTTGACTGATAGAAAGCTTGTTAAGAAAGGTAAATAAAGGATAAAAAGTGCAAGCCTACTTCCTAATTCCTATGTAGTGAAGAAGTTATAAGGAACTGAAAAAAGTCCAACCACTCAAAATACACAAAGGAAAAATGCAATATAACATCAAAACACTCCTTAAAATGTAGCAATGGTATTGAAACAAAAGGAAATCTTCCAGTGTACTACATGTCAGTGTTTAGGATGCCAAGGGCAAAAATCATGAGGGATTTTCTTTGGGAGCCAGGGGAAAAAAAGAAGGATCATTTGGTTAGATGGGAAAAGGTGAGGAAGTTGAAGGTGGAAGGGGGTTTGGAAATAGGTAATGTTAGGCTGAAGAATCAGGCTTTGCTTTGCAAATGGCTTTGGAAGTTTCCAAATGAAAATGAGAAATTATGGCACAAAGTGGTTGCAAGCATTCATGGCATGTCGAGCAACGGATGGGAGCTACCTTGGCTGCTCCCTGGAAGGCCATCCTTGATGTTTTCCCTACCTTCCTAAATCATATCAGATACGACTTGTCTTCTGGTAGTAAAATCAGATTTTGGGAGGATGTGTGGATTGGGGATACTCCTTTGGGTGAGCAATTTCCTTATCTTTGTGATCTGTCCAGGTTCAAGGGTAAGCCTATTTCAGATTTCCTAAGTCAACCATCTCACCTTCCAGGGTTGAATTGGAAGTTTGGCTTTAACAGGAACCTTAGAGAGTCTGAACTTTTTGTAGTGTCCGAGCTGTTAGGATTGTTGAATTCAGTATTCTTGGGAGAAGGTGGTTTAGATTCTAGGATTTGGGGTCCTCATTTTGACAGGTCGTTGTCTTGTAAATCCCTTCTACATTCGTTGGTTGCCACACAATCTTCTATTCCTTTCCCAGTCAAAGAAATTTGGTTCCCTCCTACTCCCCCTAAAATGAGTACTTTTTGTTGGGAAGTATTTCATGTTTGTATTAATACCTTTGATGTACTTCAAAGGAAAAGACCAAATTGGTGCTTGTCCCCCAACTGATGTGTCCTGTGTAAGTTGAGTGGTGAGACTGCTTTCCACCTTCTAATATCTTGCCCCTTTGTCAGTTTTATTTGGAATTGGTTTACTTCCCTTTTTGGGTGCAGGTGGTCTTCTCCTAATAGGGTGGAAGGTTTATTCAGCCCTAATGGTATCAGTGGCATGAAAAGGAGGGGTAGGATTCTATGGAGGTGTACTAGAGCAGCAATACTTTGGACCGTTTGGGAGGAAAGAAATGATAAAATATTTGAAGGAAAAAAATACAAGGAAGCTTTAGTCGAAACAATAACATTGAGGGTGGCACATTGGGTAAAAAGCTTGAAGTTGTTTTCAGCTTTTAAGGTCGAAGACTTTTTCAGGGTTTGGGGACTTATTGCTGCCTCCTCATCTACGAGACAACAGCTTTTTGAGGCATGGTCTCCTCCATTAGATGGTTGGAAGAAGCTGAACTTTGATGGGAGTTGTGTGGGTAACCCAGGCCCTACAGGCATTGGGGGGGCCATTAGAGATGAAAATGGACTCATTATTGCTTTGTACTCTGGTCCTGTGGAGGACGGTGATGTGGCAAGGGCAGAGTTTCTAGCTGCAGCATATGGGGTTGAGAAGGCTAAAGAGTTGGGTATTAATAGACTGATCATCGAGGGAGACTCAAAAACTGTGATAAAATGGTTGCGGAAAGGGGAAGGGGTGACATGGCAGTTGAAGAATGATTTCCAAAATGGATGTCAAGGAACATGTCAATCCAGGTGGGATGGGTTAGGAGATCTGCCAACAGTTTGGCAGATAGTTTAGCAAATCAAGGGGTTCAAAGAACACATATGTTTTGGGCACATTTGTAATTCTGTCCTGGGTCAGCTTACTAAACCTGATTTCTTTCACAACTTCTTGTTATATCCTAAAGTTTTCTACTTAATGAAATCTTTTCAAAGTTATTGATAAAAAAAAGAGAGTTTTGCATACCTATTGTTATTTTCAAAAGCCAATTTGATGTTTTTTTTTTTTTTTTTTTATGAATAATCTTAAAAATAATGCAAAGAAGACAATTGCACTTGGGGAACATGTAATACAAATATATCAAGGGGCTTATACGGTTGAGGTCAGCCTAAGATTCTCATAAGGGGTGATTGGCTCTACTTGTATTCAAAGAATTCTCTTTTGAAAATTAATATAACTTATTTGTTACAGATAAAAAAATCTTAATAGTTGAACATTATGTTTTGGAAAAGATTGGATGATGTATGCAGCACTAGACAAAGAAAGTAACAGGATGTTTTTTAGAGAAATTATTTTCAATCCATGTCTGAGGAAAATAATAGAAAATGTAAAAAAAATCTCACAGAAATGTCTTTCTTAGAGCTGGCAGTAGCCACTGATTATTGGGGAATCAGGACTAGCAAACTACAAGTTTTCTAAATGAAGTTTGAAGAAGCATTTGGTAACATCTCCATCCTGTTACTATTTTTTGAACATTAGTGTGATAACATTTTGTTTTTCTTCTTAACCTGCTTGGTATGTCTCTTCTTTGTATTTGTGTAAATTTTATTCTTGAATATTGACAAATTGCATTTACGTACTTGACAACTTGTGCTTTTCTTGTAGGGCATCGACAAACTACATACGGGTGCATGTGGTGAAATCTCCATATCTGAAGAATACCAAGAGTGCTTGAAAAGTGCACATGAAAACTGTAACTTTGAGGTTCCACTTCTGCATTTTTTCTTTTATTTCTTTATGAATAATATGCATATATATATATATATATTTATATATCTTTATCTATATCTATATATCCATATATATAGATATATAGATAAACAACAGTAATTCATTATAAACATGAGCAACTATACCCAAGTACCCAACTAGAGCTACATAAACAACATTAGTTTGTTTTGGTCGACAACTCCACTCCATGAATGCATTTGTTTTACCTTTAAACTKCACTCTGTGATCAGCTCATAATCAAACAGAATAGATAGTCAATGTTGTTAGTCCTCCCATGTTCTTTCTGTGAAAACCAGCAAAGGGCACTAGCACCTTGGAGAACTTTGAGGATGCCCCCAAAGTGCCCCAGAAATTCTCAACCAAATCAGTTCAATGAGGAGGTCTGGTGAGAGCTCGTCTGCTGGAAAATTCCTCGGTTCAAGATGCTGAAGATGGAGAAGAACGAAGGATTCTCAGTGGTTGGAAAATGGAGAAGAGTGATTACAGCAGAGAGAAAAGAGTTCTTGATGGAAGAAATTGTATACCAGAAGAAGCTTACGATAAAGATAAGGGAAGGAAGAAGAGGAACGATACTGTTAGTGGGTGAAGCTGTATCATGGTTTCAGAGCTTCCTGGACGGAGCAGTACATGTAAGTTGGTGTAGGCCCTGGAATAGTACCTTTAGGCAGTTAGGAGGGAATATTTCGCTGAGAGAAGGAGAAACTCCAATGGATGGTTCATTGTTTTGGAAGAAAGTTTTGAGCAAAGAAAAAAAACAAAGGATCATCATACCAGAAGGCAACAGTCTGCAAGGTTGGAGTATGATAGCAAACGAACTTCACCGGAGAATGGCTGAGAGAAAGAATGAAGTGGTAAGGGTACCAGAAAAAATGACAGCAGTACTAGGAAAGGAAGAAATGACAGAGAGAAGGAAAAAATTAGAGAGGTTGGGTTTAGAAGAAAATGATGAAAATACAGACTCAATGGTGGTGTCTCTTACAACACCAGAACCAAGGATCTCATTGGAGGGGGAGAAAGGAAGTTGGGAGCGAAGATTAATCCTGTCGGCAAAGAAAGAAGTAAACGACCAAAAAGGATACTAGAGGAGGTGACATCCAAGCTTGGGACTCGCCAAACTGTGATATTAATCCCTTTCAGTGGCAGAAAAGTTGTAATTGGATGGGGGGAAGGAGATAATGGACTTCAAAACCGTAGAAACAAGTGAGGGTACTGTAACAATAGAGAACTGGTGCCCTTTGGCTAATGCAGTAACAAATGGCGATGGGAGTTTGAAGTTGAAGCTTCTGGGTTTGCCTTTTGATTTATGGCAAAAAACCACTCTCCAAAAAATAGTGACAGCCATGGGTGGTGCTCTCCTATTGTTCAAGACGGCAGACTTGAGAGCAGTGAACTTGAAGGTCGCCGGTGTGAAACCTGAAGCTGTTCCAAGATCTCTCAACCTCTGTGCTGATGGCTACTGGTACAAAATCTGGATTGCATAGGAAGTGGTAGTGTCACTCTGGTATGGAAGGTCGAAGCTTGAAGATGATGGTGACGTGGCAAGGTGGGTTACACTTGGCGAAGAATAGGGGAGGAAAGATGGACACGCGAGCAGAATTGGGAAGGAAAGCGTTATCGGAAATGAAGACTCCCCCACTTTGGAAGTTAAACGGTCAGAACCCAACAGTCGGCCATTTAAAGAAAAAATTTAGATCCTTTTGAACCGAAAAAAACAGAGCACCAATCATTCGCAGAGGTAATCAAAAGGACAACCCGGTCGGACCAAGGTCTGGGCCCACCCAAAGGAGAGAAATTTATGTTTAGTTACCGGTTTGACCCAATTGGTCTCCTAGTGGGTCAAACAAGGTCCAAGGGAGAGATGATCATTTGTCTTACTCGACTCATGTGACACTTTAAAAGGTCATGTGAGTTGGGTCCACTTGGGTGCGACTGGAGACCATTTGGAAGCTCTATCATCGTCCTCACAGAAACAACAAAAGAAGGATTCACGAATCAGTTGAAGTAACGGAATTGAGGCGAAGTTAAACTTACATTGGGTCCTAGTCTCTAAATCTGAAGTAGCGAACCAAGGAAAGAAGACCGTATTCTGGAGGCTGGAGAGAGGAGTACGAAGAGGAGGACGTTGGCTGGGTTCATTGCGAATCCTCAAATGATGACTATGAACCAGATTCAGGGACAGAGAGTGACAGTTTTGGGGAAGATATGTAGGAGAAAGAGGAAGTGGAGGACTTGCTTATTGCAGCTGTCGAACTGTTCATTGGGGAACATAATGAATTAACTTCTACTCTAAAACCTCCTAATAATGGTGGAATGCTGAGAGAAGCAGAGCACACTTTGGTGGATAAAGGGGAAAACTGTGTATAGGAAAGAGGAACACCAAGTCCGAAATTGAACGATGARCAAGGAATTGGTAAGATAATATCAGTCAATCTTCAAACTTCGAATAGAGGTATCGCAGAGGGGGATAAACGACAGAGCGATGGAAGTAGTTGTGAGTGTGAATCAGGCTCAGGAAGTTGTTAGATAGTGTATGCTCTTAGCTCCAATCAGCTTGATGTACATTAAGACATTTATTGTAAATGAATAAAGTACATATTTAATTCATGTTATTGTGGTGTGTTTCTGTGTAATACCCTTAAACTGGACAAATATGAGACTCGTGTTAGTTTAGAATTTTCACAGTCGTTGGATAGATCTGGGAGATTTATCCTGCCAAGGCTGACACTAATGTACCGCCAAGTTGGTTGGGGTGGTTTGTCTCAGTTGCCAGGGTGAGACTTGAGGTACATGCAGTGTGGGTTTTCTTGAAACCTAAACCRAACCAAATTCCAGTGTTGCCCTGGAATTCGGGTAGTGTTTGATCATTAAGGGTTGAGGGGTTAAGTGTAAGACCATTGAGGGTTATACTTGATGGGCTAATCTTGCATCTGCCCACAGTTTTTGGGCCTTCATAAGATGGCTGGACCCAAGGACCATTTAGTGTAAATGTTGGGCCCATTAAGAGCCCATGGTGATGGACTCAGGGGTTCACTGTATTCAGCAGTGAATTCGGCCAGGCCTTGTAACAGAGGCTAGGCTGAACACATGTGGCTGATGTGTAGATCAATGATATGGTCCCACGCCATACAAAGAGAGCCAAGCTAGCCAACATTAAAAGGAAGTGAGCTTGAAATCTTAATGGGCCTAAAGCCCATTTCGAACTGGGTTAATTGGATTAATTAAATAGGGGCGAATCTGGGTATGGATCAGCAGATAAGGATAAGAGGATAACTCTTATCCACTTAAAGAGTCCAGATCCAAATAGAGATTTGGATCAAGGAACTCCTAATTTGATTAGGAATTGCTGATCTTGATCTACAGATAAGATAAGGGATTATCCTTATCACATAAAGAGTTCAAATCCAAATAAAGATTTTGATCAAGAAACTCCTAATCAGATTAGGAGATCATCTCTTTAAGGCTATATATAAAGAGCAGGGTGGACCTGGAAAAAAAACATAGAAAACATAGTTTGAATGTTTATGCCTTCAGTTCTTTCTCTCCTTGCTCTTGCCGCCCTACCTTGTTCGATCTCCATTTTCTTGGAACTGATCAAGGTTAGATCTTGATATTGTTTCTTCCTTGAAGAAACAATTCTAAAGTTATGCTCACTACCCCATTCGATTCTTGCTGAAGAATCAGAGGTTCTTGGTGAAGAACTACCTGTTGATCCTGCCTCATCCTAAGCTGTGTCATCTTTAGTGGAGGGAGGATTTGGTACACTCTTTGGGTGTGAACACCTGTGTTGGGAGGAGCATTTTTACGTGGATTTCGTATCAGGTATACTTCTCCCTAATCTTGGTTTCAGATTTGGTCTGTTTTGATTACAAGAACGAACCTTGAAAATGCAGTTTTCTAAATTGGGAATATGATTCCCGGATGGGAGCAAAGAAATTTTTGAAAATTTGCCCAACCTCCTTGCAGGGTTCGGCCATCTATATGATGGATCTCCCATCTCTTCAAAAGTTCCTTACAAAAATCTATTATGGGTGTGAATTGTGAAGTCCAGGCCCTTGTCGAATCTACTTCAAACTCAGTTCCAGGTATGTCAGTGCCTTTGGGTTTTGGTACTAACTCTAGCTCTGGTCTTGCTGTTTGTACTTCAGGTTCTACAGTTGCTTCCTTGCAGTTTGCCCATGATGAAGTTGAGGCACAAGAGAAAGAGCATAGAAGGGAGAAAGTGTGGAGCATGATAGTGGAAGAGCTTAATGTATTGACAAAGGAAGCCATAAAGAAAAAAAAGAAGAAAAGTGAGAGTGCGGGCAGAGGGTATGAAATTATTGGAGAAGTGGTGGGATATAGAAAGAATGAGGGGACAAAAGAGAAGGAACTAGAGGAGTTTGAAAAGGAAGAAGCAAAAGAAGAGTCGTTGGCTGAATTTGTGGGAAAATTGGGTTGTGAAATAAAGAATCCGAATGAGCTGAAAACATACTTGAAGAATAGAAAAGAAGAAGGGAAGGTGAGAAAAAGAAAGACGAGTGAAGTTGAAATGCTGAAGCTAGATGTGGAGGGGATAAAAAAGTCGGTGAAAGAAAGGGAAGGGGAAGGAAAGGAGGAAGATAGGAAGAAAGGAGATTAGGGACAAACTAAGAAGGCAATATGAAGATTGTGAGGTTTGGRGAATGTAAGAAAGAGGGTGTTAATAAAGGAGCTACTAAGAAAAGAAAATCCAGATATACTCCTAATTCAGGAATCTAAGCTCATGACATTTAATAGTAGGTGGGCTAGAAGTGTATGGAGAGCAAATGGTATAAGTTGGGCAATGAGCCCCTCATGGGGATCTTTTGGAGGAATAGTGACCTTGTGGAAAAATGAAGTTGTCAAAGGAGTTGAAGAATTGGTTGGAAAATTTTCAGTCCTTGTCAAATTCAAACAGGTGGGTGATAACTAATGTATATGGCCCCAATGGGTACAGGCAGATGAATGAGTTGTGGGAAGAGCTAGGAGATATAAGAGGATTATGGGAAGGTCCTTGGTGCTTAGGAGGGGATTTTAATGTAATTAGATTCATTGAGGAGTGTAATAAGGTGCGGCAAAGAAATACTACAAGTATGAGGAATTTCAATGAGTTTATTAATGTGTTTGAGCTCAAAGAACTGAATCTGTCGCACTATCGTTTTACATGGTCTAATCTCCAAGCTGATCCAATCTGTTCAAAATTAGACAGATTTCTTTTTACTGCTGATTGGGAAGAACATTGGGGAGATTTGATGTCAAGGACACTGCCTAGAGTCACCTCTGATCATTGGCTAGTTTTGATTAGTAAGGTGGAGCCTAGGAATAGAGGACCTATCCCATTTAGATTTGAGAATATGTGGCTATTGCATCCAGGCTTTAMGGAGAAAGTGAAAGAATGGTGGGTAGCAAGTAACCCAAGGGCCAATTGGGAGGGTATGAAATGGAAGCTTAAAGAGTTGAAAAACAAAATCAAAGAATGGAATATTCTTCAATTTGGGAGGCTTGAGGAAAGAAAACAACAGTTAATGAATCAGATTGAGGAGTTAGATGCAAAAGAAGAACAAGGTTTGTTTGGGGAAAGGGACAAGGAGCTTAGGAAAAACCTGGAGGATGTCCTCTTCAAAGAAGAAATTAGCTGGAGACAGAAGCCCAGACATTAGTGGGTAAAGGAGGGTGATAGAAACACAAAATTTTTTCATGCTATAGCCAATGGCAGGAGGAAGAAGAACTCGATCTCCAAGCTAGTGATTAATCATGCAATATTCACTCAGCAGGAAGAGATTGAAGGGGCTTTTGTGGACCATTTTAAATCAATCTTTAGAAGGCCTATGTCTAGCAGATTACAGATTGAGGGTTTGGAGTGGCCAAGACTCCCAGAAGAATCTAGGGTGTGGTTGGAGAGAAGCTTTGAATTGGAAGAAATAAGGGTAGCCATATTTTCAATGAATAGATCTAAAGCACTTGGTTCTGATTGCCTTACAATGGCTTTTTATCAAGACTACTGGGAGGTTCTGTAGGAGGATATTCAAAAAGTGTTTCCTGAATTCTTTGAAAGAGGGGTGATTAATCCAAGTCTAAACTCCACCTTCCTGGCTCTGATTCCAAAAAAGGGAGATGCTTGTCACCCCAAAAAGTTTGGACCCATTAGTTTGGTACACAACCTTTATAAAATCATTGCTAAGGTGCTATCTCGAAGGATTAGAGAGGTGCTACCTGATGAATCGATTTTTGGTGAAGTATCGATTTTTTGGCTAAGTACCTCGTCATTTGGTCTGCTTCCAAGTGGCCGATGACTCAGGCCGAAGTGGAGAACTTTGGCTGCCGAGCTGCTGGG
>NW_010729378.1:155536-167635 GCF_000365185.1 Nelumbo nucifera
AAATTGTGGATCAAATCCTAATTGCAAACGAGAGTGTGGAAAATTTCAAAAGGCATATGACTTGGTGGATTGGTCATTTCTATTGGAAGTCTTAGAGTCTTTTGGATTCGGGCAGAAGTGGTGCAAGTGGGTGAAAGGATGTATTAGGACTTGCCACTATTCCATTTTAGTGAATGATAGGGTGGTATATCGTTTCCAGGCTACCAGGGGCATCAGGCAAGGAGACCCCCTTTCTCCTTTCCTTTTTACTCTAATCCCTGAAGTCCTAGGAAAACTCATTGAGAGGGCAGACTCTAGAAACTTGGTGAAAGGCTGGAGGGTAGGGAGGAATAGGGTTCCAGTAACACATCTACAGTTTGTTGATGACACAGTTCTTTTCTGTGGTGGGGAGGGGGTATGTTGGGTGATAAAGCAAGTGATCAATGTATTTGAACAGGTGACTAATCTTAAAGGGAATTTAGACAAGAGCTGCATGATTGGCATTAATTTGAGTGAAAGTGWGGTGGTGGATAGAGCCCGAACTTTGGGTTGTGAGATAGATCAATGGCCATTGATCTATTTGGGGCTGCCACTAGGGGATAACCCAAATAAAAAGAATTTATGGAACTCGGAGATTGAGGGATTCACTAAGAGGTTAGCATCTTGGAAGAAAAATTACCTATCCATGGGAGGCAGAATAACTCTGATTAAGTCTATATTGGCAAATCTGCCTGTGTACTTTTTGTCGATGTTTAAAATGCCTGAAGGAATATGTGGGATTTTGGAAAAGTTAATGAGAGACTTCTTATGGGAACCAGGAGAGGAGAAAAAAGATCATAGGGTCAGGTGGGATGTAGTTACCAAAACCAAAAGTGATGGTGGGCTTGCTTTAGGCAATTTGTAGAAAAAGAATGAAGCTCTACTTGGAAAATGGCTTTGGAGGTTGACTTTGGAAAGGGATAAATTATGGGCTCAAATTGTCTTAAGTCATGGGCAAGCGGTAGATGGCTGGGACTCTGGAGTTTCAGCCAGGGCTACGAGAGCTTCTCCTTGGACATCAATTCATGCCATACTTCTTTCGTTCCTCTAATCAGGTATGATATGTGCTCCAGTAACCTCGTGAAATTTTGGGATCATGTTTGGGTGGGAAGCCCTCCACTAAAAGAGCTCTTCCCTTCTTTGTATTCTTCTTTATCACGTTTTAAAAATGAGCCAGTCTCCACTTTTTTGACCACTTCTAATTCAATCATTGATTGGAATTTGGGTTTTAGAAGGGCCCTTAGAGACCCGGAATTGAACCTCATTGCTGGCTTGCTAAAATTCCTTGAGGGGGATAGTAGGGTTTGGGCTCCTTCTCCTTCGGGTGTCTTCTCATGTTCCTCTTTCTTCAAAGAACTGGCTCATTCCCCACCTGTCTTTGGAATCCCTTTTCCAGTTTTGGAAGTCGGGGGTAGACCAATTCCTCCCAGAATTAGTGCATTTTGTTGGGAAGTTTTCCTCGAAAAGTGTAACACTTGTGACTTACTTCAAATAAAATGGCCTAATTGGTGTTTATCCCCACACTGGTGCATCCTTTGTAAGAAGAATGGTGATGTACAAAGCCTATTCCATTTCTACTACTTCTAGGGGGCTGAAGAAGAGAGGGAAAATTCTGTGGAGGTGTGTAAGAGCAGCTGTATGTCGGACAGTCTAGGAGGAAAGAACTAATGGACTTTTCATGGGAAAGAAAGAAATAAGGGTGTAATCATTGAACTAATTTTTATAAGGGTGATTCATTGGGTTAAGACTTTGCAAATTTTTGAAAACTATTCAGATGGAGATATCATCAGGAAGTGGAAAGAAGTGGCTTGGTCAGTTCCAAGGAAGAATGTATATTACCCAGTTTGGTCCCCTCCAGCTTCAGGGTTCACTAAACTAAACTTTGATGGTAGTAGTGAAGGAAATCCAGGTCTGTCGGGTATAGGGGGAGCTTTCGGGGATGATGAAGGTTGAATTATCACATTGTATTCTGGTTCTATTGGATGGGGGGACTCTCTTAGAGCTGAAATATTGGCTGTTTTGGAAGGGTTAAAAAGAGCTCAAGAGTTAAATATCAGAAATCTGATAGTGGAAGGTGATTCTAAGTTGGCTATCAACTGGTTAATGAAGGATGATTCTAGTCTGCGGAAGTTTCTGCATGAAAAGAAGAAAGTTAGACATTTCATACAAAATATGGAAGTCAAGTTTCAATGGCTTAAGAGGTGCGCCAATTCCTTGGCAGATTCATTGGCCAAACAAGGGGTGGGAAGAGTTAAGTTTTTGTATGCAACATTGTAATCTGAACTACTTTCTTGGGAGGGTTAAGAGTTTTTACCCCTCCTCTTGTATCTTTCTTTATTAATATCTTTTAATAAAAGTCTTTGTTATCTGTCAAAAAAAAAAAAAAAAACAGCAAAGGGCACTTTGGAGTTGTGCTCTGGTATGGATTCTACTTCTGGTCAGAAGTTCCACTTGGCCATGAAAAGTTGAAGATGCTCCGTCTCCTTCTAATTCTATGCTGTGCCAGACAAGGAGAAAAGAAGTCCAGGCTTCCCAAGCCAACCCATAGTAGATGTAAATACTCCTGAGCATTTTTCCTTAAGCACCTTGCAAAGGATTAAACAACATGTCCATTTTCTTCTCTATACTACTTTTAATTAGAGAGAGGGTTGGTGCAAAATCCCACCTATATTGTTCCTTTGAACATGATGATCAGAACCTGAGAATGCGAGAAACTTTAGCATGGTGTTTGGCACCAATTTGTTTCACAAGGTTCTGTTTCACCAAGAATCGGGAACACCAATCCCTGTTTTTATGAAAAACACAAAAAACCACGTTGGTGGGGATGCATGCTGACTGGATGTTTAAAGTACTTTGGCTTTATTTTAATAATATTTTCATTATGATTTATGACAACTGTATGACATGTTAGAAAGGTTGTCAGGTATTTCAAATTTCAATGTGCCACATCAATTTGGTGATTCAGGGTCACCAAGGTGATTCAAGAAATGTCAATTTGATGTTTCAAAAAACTCCTCCTCTACATAGTTATCAAGGTGATACCTAGGTGGGCACCTAGGCGATAAGGCACTCTTGGAAGGTCACCTCACCCAAATGCCTACATATTTATATGTAAGACACCACATAAAATTTTTATATTTTTATTTTATGTTGTTAATAGTAATACAATAGATGCTATTACTCTAAACTATTCATATTATGGGTTTATAGTATTTATATTATTAGTCTTATACTAATTTCTTTTTTATTATTTTCTTATTTGTTTGGTTCAATTGGCACATAAGTCAATGACATAGTCTTGAGCCCTTTAAGACTTTAAAACCTGAATTCATAAGTAAGAAATAACTTGAAGATTTTATCCAATTGGCATATGTTTTGTATGTTTTCTAGGACCAAAACAAGGGCTCAACCCTTATGTTTTGTATGCTTTCTTTCCTTTCTTATTTTTCTTCTCATAAATATGTTTATTTTCTATCTTTTTGATATGGGGCTTATACTTATTTCATGAGCATTATGGTAATTATTAGTTAAAGATTACTGCTTACTACTATGAAACCTGGGGAATTATCCTAGGATTTATATTTTTTATTTTAAAAAATTCATTGCCTAGGCAACTAGGTGAYGAGGTGTTCCTCTGTTGCCTAGCTTTGCCTTGGCACCTTTAAAACTATGCTCCTATCATGAATGAAAAAGCTAATCATTGTAGCATTTTTTTTGATCAATACATTGTAGCATTTTTTTCCAAAAAACAACTTGCCAAACATGATTAAGGAGCGCTTCTGTTTTTTTCCTAATGTGGCAAGTTGGTGAAACGGATCACTTATGACACATTGGTGCCAAACACCAATGAGGGTGCCAATATGGAATACATAAAATGTTCTTGCAATTGCCACATGATACTTTTAATATATCTAATTTATAAGGTAGAATTAAGTGATGCATCCATTGTTGATTTTTTTTTTAGTTATAATTTGAAATTTTATGCAAAGTATTGACGTTAATATTACTTGGTATTTCAAGCTACAAGTTCTATTCTTTGATATTGTGCTTTTCTAGGTAAATCAGTAAAGGTTGTCCTATAGTGCTCTATCTTACCATCTTCATGTTTTGGGTACACATGCTTTTAATTTATAAATAACTTATCAGAGCTGTTAGTTTATGTTGTCTCCATGCATGCTGTTACTTTATACCTTGCAGATTTTGGAACTTGATCATCAGATTGAGAAGAGCAAAGTTACTTTAAGTTCTTTGAAGGATCTTGATTATATTTTTAGAAGGTAAGTTTTCCCTTTATGGATCTTCGTGATTTTTCAATGTTCTGTATTCATGGTTTCATCGAGATATTTCGTTTTTCTTGTATTTAGGGTTGAAGCTATTGAACAAATTGAGGATGCATTGACAGGAGTAAAAGTCATTGAATTTGAAGGGAACTGTATTAGGTTGTCAATTAGGATATTTCTTCCAGCTACTGAGGTTTTAAGGTGCCAACAAAAGGTGGAAGATATCACTGAGCCATCTGTGCTGGATCATGAATTGTTAATAGAGGTTATGGATGGGAGCATGGAGCTAAAGAATGTAGAGGTATGTGAAGCTCAAAATTATAAAACTTATGAAGAACTTTTCTTACATATGCCTTGTTCAAGACTCAAGAGAACAAAAGGTAAACAACATGACATTTCAATGAAAAATTAACTATTAAAAATAGTGCTAGTTCTAGGGTTCTCCCTACTATAGTTTAGAAACCCTAAAGTATATAGTCATTGGTTATCTTAGCAAAGTAGCAGTTCATCTAAAGGAACCTATCCATATATCTTAAATGTTGTTGAAAACCTGAAATTCTATGTTCAATTTTCTCTTGAGAAAAGGTGATAGAAATGTATCAGTATGGAAAGAAGGGTGTCTACATGGGGAATATATAGAACAGTGTATAAAAGGTAAGGTTATACAGCCTCATCCCACCACTAGGCAAAGTTTTAGAGTAAAGGGAAGAGTTATCAGGGACAGGGAGGGGGAGATGTAACAGGGTGAGTTTGTGAGTCCTTTGGGAGTGAGTGTGGTCTCCTGGTAGTTCTAGATTGGGTTGGGCAGTGCTTTCTAGGCTTATTGTGGATTTTATCTGCCTGGCATTTGAGTTATGGGGCATACAATTCTAGATTACATTTAAAAAAAGATGGACGGTAGCAGTTTTGTTGGACAATTTGGGAAGAAAGGAATCACAGAATCTTTCTTGACAAAGCAAGAAGCCGAGATGCTATTGTTGAAGCCATTCTTATCAGAGTTGTCCATTGGGTGAAGACACTGGATCTCTTCAAGAATATTGTTGCAGATGATTTATTGAGAAAAATGGAGTGAGGTGGCTGGTTCTTCTCCTCTTAGGGAGGTTACTAGGCCTATTTGGTCCCCCCCCATCCTGAGGTTTCGTCAAGTTTAATTTTGACAGTAACAGTGAAGGTAATCCAGGTCTATCTGGAATCAGAGGTACCTTCAGAGATGAGGAAGGGAAAATCATTGCTATTTATTCTGGGCCGATTGGAATTGGTGATTCTTTGAGAGCGGAGATTATGGTGGTGGTGGAAGGTGTCCAAAGGGCTAGAGAGCTGAATGTTAGGAAGCTTATCATTGAGGGTGACTTGAATCTTGTGGTTGAGTGGCTCCAAGGTGAAGAGGAGGGATGGTGGTTCGATATCTTTGAAAAGAGAAAAGTTTTGAGATTGATTCAGGGGATGGAGGTGAACTTCAAATGGGTGAGAAGGGATGCCAATGTATTTGCTGACACTCTTTCTAAACAAGGGGTGGGAAGGGATAGTTTGTTTTGGGCTGTTTTGTAATAGCTTCTTTCTTTGGGGAGGGTTAAGAGAGTTTATCTCTCCCCTTGTTGTTCTTGTACCCATGTTTCCCCTTCTCAATTAATGAAATTGGTTCTGTTATTGATAAAAAAACAAAAAGATGGTGGAATTATTCTATTTTTGTCCCAGTTGCTTGTAGTTTCTTGTATTATATTGCTTTCTTTTGATAGTTAATGCACTTTCTTTAAAGAAAATCTCCAACCCATCATCCAAAACAACTAAAATCATAGAGTTGTTGCTGTAAAAAAGATGCTTTTCCATACTCGATCTTGCTCAACCATTTACCAGAAAAAGTCATTGCTCAAGTACGACATCAGATTTGGACTGACAAAGCTTCGAAGGTTTGCTTTATTTTGTTAAGGTGATAGACTAGTTTCCATTGGTCTGGGGAATGCTTTTGTTATATCTAATAGCATTGGTCATATCTTTGTCAATTCTCATAGGGTATTTGATAGCGACTCTGGCCTTGTATGATTTTTTTTAATAGGCAAACATTTATTATTATGACTATTAAATAAGCTTGGCCTTGTATGAATTGTAATCACAAAGGCCTTGGTTGAGTTTGTGTCCTTTGACTGGTCCATTGGAACCCCCAAAAAGTATTGCCATCACTATTTATGGTAATTTTTGCCTTATCGGACCTAATATTTATAGTAAAAACATGATTTACTATTTTTAGTGGTTTCTGGTTTCTTTACATTAAGTTGGTTTTTAGTAGGATGGTAGGGTGTTATTGAAGTTGCTTAGGAGTCAGACTCCTTTTTTGAGTGTATCTATGAGTTACCTATGGGTTTGTCTTAGTTTTAAATTAATTAGAAACAGTTCAGTCAGTTTCCTAGTCCAAATTGGAATTTGGACATCGAAGTTTTAAATTAATTTGTAAAGGGACATCCAAGTTTTAAATTAATTTGTAAAGGGACATCCAAGTTCTTATGGTGAGTCTATAAATAGAGTGTATCTATGAGTTACCTATGGGTTTGTCTTAGTTTTAAATTAATTAGAAACAGTTCAGTCAGTTTCCTAGTCCAAATTGGAATTTGTAAAGGGACATCCAAGTTCTTATGGTGAGTCTATAAATTGAGTGTATCTATGAGTTACCTATGGGTTTGTCTTAGTTTTAAATTAACTAGAAACAGTTCAGTCAGTTTCCTAGTCCAAATTGGAATTTGTAAAGGGACATCCAAGTTCTTATGGTGAGTCTATAAATAGAGTTATTGTAATTGAAAAGATAAGAGGCTTTTTGATTGGTCTTGAAAAAAATAAGAGTTGATTTGATGAAATAAAGTTTGGTTTAGTGAATTCTGGTTGTTGGCATGAATTTTTATCTTATTTTTTTCTTAGTGGCCTATGTCATTACTTTTGCTATAACAACAGGAGTTCTCCTTTTTAATCTCTTCCTCATTCTTTGGTGGACAGCAGGATAACTACTTGCTTCCCCATCTCTATTCTTCATCATTAATCATTCAATTCTTCTTTTATCACCCCCAGAGGCCACTACAGATCTAAAATTGTAGGACCCTACATTGTTCTATATCAATATTGTTCTTTCTTTGCTTTTATTTTACCAATGCCTATTCCAAAGAATGCTAGCTTGAGTAGGAGGTGATGGAACAAGAGATGAATGCACTTAAAGAGCTATAGTTTAGAGCTTGTTGACCTACTGTAAAGTAAAGAACAGGTTTGGTGTAAACAGGAGAGGCCTGCTCTTGTTTCAAAGAAGAAATTCTATCAGGGTGTTACTATCTCTTGTGTTTAGTTATTCTTAGCTTTTATTTTAACTTGACATATAAAATGCTTTTCTAAATAGTGGCCCTTAGGAAGAGGTTTATATATTATCACTACTGGGTTTTATATTTCTTTATATCAAGGGAAGGTGTATAGGTTGATGAAATTGGTTTATGGATGAAAATGTTTACCAAGAGTTTGGTTTGATTGGTTTAGGGATGAAATTTAGAGGTTTGAATTTTTCCAGTTGTAGGTAGACTACATCCTTTTCATCAGGAAGGGTGGTGCATTACTAACTGCTTTAATTGTGTATGTTGATGATATTGTGGTTATAGAGAATAATCCTCCAAAGGATTGCACAATTAAAAAAGTTTTGGTTGTTAATTTCAATATAAAGACTCAAAGACTTGAAATACTTATTGGGTTTTGAAGTTGCTAAATTGAAAAGTTGTATTTTATCTCTTGGAGGAAGTATATTCTTGATCTTTTGAAGGATACTTGGAAAATTGGAGCATGTAACTGACAATCCTATTGACCAAAAACCACAAGTTGATTGCTATTTGTGGATAATTTCTAAAAGATAGGGAGCATTATCAATTATCAAATGCTGATTGGTAGATTACTTTATTTGTGCTCAACATGGCTGGATATTTCCTGTGTTGGTAGTGTTATTGGTTAGTTTATGCATGAGCCAGGGGTTCCCCAATTGGAAGTAGATAAACAAAGAGCCCTGTTGGGAAATACATCCAACAGGAACACTAGAAATATCTTTACACACCCTCAAGGACTTGCGTCTCCACAGACAATGAGAGTGGCGGGGTTAATCCAAGGATGCCACATATCAATTCTTATAGACAATGACAATTCCTTTAATTTCATAACTCAGATTCTGGTGGATAAGCTAGGACTCCCTGTTCAACTAGCAACAGCCTTTATGGTGCATGTAGCCAATGGTAATAGCCTATCTTGCAACAGTATATGCCTGGGCTTACCATTGAAAGTTCAGGGTCACTAATTTTTAGTGGACCTTTATCCCCTTAATCTCAGTGGAACAGATGTGGTGTTAGGTATCCAGTGGTTAAGGCAATTAGGCCTCACAGTCTGTGACTGGGCTTGCCTCACCATGGACTTCACATCGGGTGATACAACAGTCCATTTACAAGGACAAACATGCAAAGGCCCATGACCCATCAGTCTTGCAACGTTAACAAAACAAGCTGGAGATCCTGATCAGCTCATATTCATGCACATTGATTCAAACTAGGCTAGTCTGTTCTTAGTTAACAACAATACCAACGGGCCTGGAGACTATCACAGTCGTCTACAACAACTCCTTCAGCAATATGACAATGTGTTCAGAGAACCCCAGGAGCTTCCACCACCTTGGGAGCATGACCATTGCATCCCTCTCATGCTAGGAGCTACTCCAACCAATGTAAGACCCTACTGATACTCTTATTTTCATTTGAAATTGAGAAGCAAGTTCAAGATACGCTTGAGAAAAGAATAATACAACCCAGCCATAGTCTATTCTCCTCACTAGTATTATTAGTCAAAAAGAGGGATGGGACTCGGCAATTATGCATTGATTATAGGGCCCTTAACAATATTACCATCAAGGACCGATTCCAAATACTGGTCATTGATGAACTACTGAATGAACTCAGTCGGGCTACCATATTCTCAAAGCTAGACTTACGGGCCGGGTATTACCAAATAAGGGTACATGCAGAGGGTACCCACAAAACAACTTTTAGGACACACAATGGCCACTAYGAGGCCTTGCAGGTATTGGTGGTACAGTAAGGGACGAAAGGGGCAATATCTGCTAGACTTTTAGTGGTCCAATTGGTTGGGCTGACTCCACAAAGGCTGAAGCGATGGCTTCTCTAACCGGAATCAGGATAATAAAGAATTTGGGAATTCAGAATTTGATCATTGCAGGTGATTCAGCAAATATGATAAAATGGTTAAGAGACAAAAAAGGGGGCCCTTGRAGACWGTATCRCWATCTGACTGAAGCTTGGGATTCTTTGGATGGTTTGAATGTTAACTTAGTTTGGATTCCTAGGGAACACAATCATACTGCGGATGGCCTAGCTAAATTTGGTGTGTATTTGGAGCATCTGTATAGCAACAAGCTTCCTCCTTTGTAACTTGTTGGGGTTCATGGCCACTACGAATTCTTGGTCATGTCATTTGGGTTGACCAATGCTCCAATAACATTTCAAGCCTTAATGAACAGCATATTTCGGCCATATCTACATAAGTTCATTCTTGTATTCTTTGATGGCATATTGGTATACAACCCCAACTGGGAGGAGCATCTGAACCATCCACAGATTACCCTTGCGACACTTAAGGCCCGCTAGCTGTTTGCTAAAGAGTCCAAGGTTTCCTTTGGACAATCTCAAGTATATTACCTGGGACATGTTGTAGAAAATGGAACTGTAGCTGCAGACCCAGATAAGATCTCTAGTATAATGGGCTGGCCACAACCCAAAAAATGTGAAAGAATTGAGGGCCTTCTTGGGCCTGACAGGTTATTATCGCCGCTTCATAAAAAACTATGGCATAATTGCTGCTCCCTTGACCCAATTAATGAAACGGGATGCCTTCCATTGGTCAGCCCAGGCCCAACAAGCCTTTCAGAAATTGAAACATACAGTTTTGACACCACTAACATTAGCATTACCTGATTTCACAAAAGATTTTACCATTGAATATGATGCGTCCAGTCAAGGAGTTAGAGCTGTCCTCATGCAATAAGGCCAACGCCGACCATTAGCCTTTTCCAGCAAGGCTTTGACATCATAGAAATGGGCCAAATCAGTCTATGAACGGGAACTAATTGCGGTGGTCCTAGCAGTGCAGCGTTGGCGGTCCTACTTGCTTGGCAGACGGTTTGTTATTCGAACCGACAATCAAAGTTTGAAATTCCTGTTGGAACACGCTGTTCTATCACCTCAACAACAACGATAGGTGTCAAAATTACTGGGGTACGACTACACAATCGAGTACAAAATTGGTTATGCTAATCGCGTTGCCAATGCCCTCTTATGACACCCACAGTCATATCAGCTGCTCGTGTCATCCTTGACCTCTCCACTCATGGATCAGCTTCGGAGTGAAGCCCATCCCATGCTAAGTTGTAGCAATTAGTTTGCTCAGATACCGGCAAATCCATTACAGTATCCAGGGTATGCCATCAAAGATAGTATACTACTTTTCAAGTTCTGCCTGGAAATCCCAGAAGACTCTGCACACCTCCAACAGCTCCTTGAACTCTTTCATGCCTTGCCTACAGGTGGTCACTCTGGTGTTCTACGAACTCAGAAATGCATTGCCACACAATTTCATTGGAAAGGCACGTGTGCCTCTATTCAAAATTTCATAGCTGAATGTATAGTATGTCAACAAAATAAGGCAGCTACTACAACACCAGCAGGCCTCTTGCAACCACTTCCAATCCCAGCTCAAGTTTGGGATGATATATCAATGGACTTCATCAACGGGTTGCCCGTTTCTGCTGGTAAGACTGTTATTCTTGTGTTGGCGGATTGATTGACTAAATACAGTCACTTTCTACCCCTATCACATCCATTTACAGCAATATCAGTGGCTGAATTGTTTCTTTGGGAAATAGTACGCCTTCATGGGCTTCCCAGCTCAATTGCATCTTACAAAGATCCTATTTTCATGAGCCGCTTCTGGGCTGAACTTTTTCGACTACATGGTGTAAAACTCTTCAAGTCAACTAGCTACCACTCCCAATCTGATGGATAGACAGAGGTGGTTAATCGGAGCCTCGTAACCTACCTATGATGCTTCGCAGGAGATTGACCAAGGCAATGGGTCAAGTGGATCCATTGGGCTGAGTGGTGGTACAACACCACTTTCCATAGTGCTGCCGAGATGACTCCCTTCTGAGCTCTATATGGTTGGGACCCTCCCCCTCTACTTCCTTATGAAAAGGTGATTACTACAGTGGCAGCCCTGGAAGAACAGTTAGTACAGTGAGATGAGGGGTTAAGAGAGCTGAGAAATCATCTCCTAGAAGCACAGCAATGGATGAACTGCACTTACAATAAACATCACAAGGATGTCCACTACTCCACTATGCAGTGGGTGATTGGGTGTTCCTTAAATTGCATCCTTTCAGACAGATTTCAGTAGCAGGCCAGAGATGGAATAAACTCAGACCATGCTATTTTGGACCATTTGAAATCCTCGAGAGGATAGGGCCTGTGGCATATGTAGTTGATCATGACTGCTATCAGTCTTGATCACTAAGAAACTTCAGGTTCGAAGAGAAGAGAAAGTGAAGAAGAAGGAGGAGAAAGAGTGATGAGAGAACAGTAGAACACAGGTTTGAGGAGAAGAACAGAATCTCAAAATTCTGCCGCCGCCACTTTAAGTTAATATTTATATGTTATGCTAGTTACATGAAAGGACACATCTGCCCTTGGTGTTTACATCATAACACATAACAATATAAAACTGAAAAGTA
>NW_010729378.1:172834-202548 GCF_000365185.1 Nelumbo nucifera
CTCACATGAGAAACCCTAATTTGGCTCTGATACCATGTAGTTGATCAAGACTGCTATCAGTCTTGATCACTAAGAAACTTCAGGTTCGAAGAGAAGAGAAAGTGAAGGAGGAGAAAGAGTGATGAGAGAACAGTAGAACACAGGTTTGAAGAGAAGAACAGAATCTCAAAATTCTGCCACCGCCACTTTTAAGTTAATATTTATATGTTATGCTAGTTACATGAAAGGACACATCTGCCCTTGGTGTTTACATCATAACACATAACAATATAAAACTGAAAAGTAAATGACAACTAGAATAACAAAATAATAAATTGACCATCAGCTATGACTAGATACATTCTACCCTACGGATAGCGTGGGACCACAGCTGTGGGGCCCACATCAATGTTCTCTACAGCATATAAACTGGACCTCCCTATGACATCAAGATCACATCCTGTATTTCATCTCTTTATTGAAGAAATGGCCTAGGCCAGGAGCCATTACAAGTGCTACATTACCCACATTTTCAGATGATGGACAATTACGGACTGAGCCAGTCCACATCATAGACTTCAGGTTGGTGCCCCGTGGCGGTAGGGTCATCCCAGAAGCACTAGTTGTATGGTTTACTCTTCCAGAGGAGGGCACCACCTGGGAACCTTACCTGGATCTGCAAAAAAATTTTCCCACTTTAGACTTTGGGGGCAAGGTCTCTCTAAAGGAGGGAGGGATTGTTAGGATTGCTGGAACAGAACAACAGAAAATGGTTAGTCAGTTTTACAAGAGAAGGCCACGTCAGCTTCCTTGTATAATAACCCAGCCAACTGACCAGCAACTTGCAATTGTTGAAGACAACTTTCTACAACTGGCACAACCACTGTAACAGAAAAAGAAATTAAAGAATGTAACTGAGGGAAGCTCTATAAAAACGGTACAAATAATCAAAGATATGAGAAACAAGTCATTCAGCTCATACAACCCCTCTCTCATTCTCTCTCTCTCTCTCTCATTCAGGAGGTTGGCTCCCTCGAAGAGCCCTGTGTTAGGCAGGTTCCTAACAATGTACTTGAAAGTGACTCCAAGGAAGGGAGTTCTATATGCTAATCTGGCATATGAAGATAGAAACATGTATTAATGAAGATGGAGCTGGTTTTATTGATAATAGGTGTAAATATAGCTATTGTACTTTTGTTGGGGGAAATCTTTTCTCTTGAAGGAGCATGAAGCAGTTAATGGTGGTTTGGTCTAGTATAGTGGTTGAGTATAAATTTATAAATCGATGGCACTGGTGTGTCTTAGAGATTTTATGGTTGCACAATCTTTTGTTAGGGAACTTGTGATCACATTTGAAGATGCTGCATTGTGATTATAAAGTTGCATTAAATATAGCTCGCAATCTTGTCAACATGATAGAACAAAGCATATAGAAGCTATGATAACTGGATACCTGTAAAAGAGTGCTGTGTCATCTTGGATACTTTAACTTTTAGTGTAAGTTTCAAATCTAATACTGTTTCCAGTCATGTCTTTTCTGTATCAAGGTAACTTAGTATAAAAGCTAATCAGCATTTTAGCTAGTGAGGGTTGTTTTTGGAGAAATTTGTTACCATTTGCCAAATAAAAAATGCAGTTGTCTAATGCTCTCACTAAGGGAGTAGTTAATCCTAAGTTGGAATGTAATCTTGGCAAGTTGGGCATGATAAATATATATGCTTAGTTTGAATGGGAGTATTTGATACTTATTTCTGTCCACTAGGGGTATTTATGTTGTTCTGCTTTAGTTATAAACTATCATTTTCAAGGCATTTAGGCATTGCCTAGGTGACAAGGTGGCATTGGTTGGGTGCATCTTTGTTAAATCTTGCGGTTTTGTGTGTTTTTTGTAGCATGGTTGGGGTAGAGCCCCAGACCCCCAACCAAGCCCCTTGAGGAAAGCCCAAACAAATACATGTTAGGGCCAAATAAATAATGAAGATTTTTATTTCAATATTTTATTTCATATTGGCTTTACTTTTTATCTGGACCATTTCTTAATCAATGTTTTTACATTTTCAGATTTTTCCAAGTGATGTATTCATAGGCGAGATTGTTGATGCTGCAAAATCTTTTTGGTATGTTTATGTTGGAATTATTTGCAAATTTAACTCTCAGATTGAAAGTTTGAGACTTCTGATTCTGTAGAATTTAAATTGTGAACATGTTATTCATTGAAGCATACTAACTATATTTCTGTTATTGATAGAAAAACTTAAATGTAAGTTTCATCCTTCTTCTCTTGCTTCTGGAAAAATTGTGGGTTAAATGTTCTTTTTCTTATTTATATTTTATATTTTATATTTTTGAGCTTCTAGTGATATATTTGGATTTTTTTTGGCATAATTGCCCCTTTTTGTTTTGGGTGTAGGGGGTGGTCCAAGGTTCAAAGTATCGATACATATCGGGCCGTATCAACCAATACGTATCGTATCGGGAGCTTCCCGATACGTCCCTATAGAGGGTGTATCAGGGTTACGACCGGTTTAGGGGGTGGACGGACCTTAAACCGACCCCTCTGAACCAAATTTGAAAAAAACTAAAAAAATGAAAAAAAGCTATCGATACTGCCCAATACGCCTCTACCGGCGTATCAGGTGTATTGATATTTTGAACCTTGGGGTGGTCTACTATAAAGTGTCTCTTATGCTGGAAGCCTGCTAAATGCTTCTTTGATATTAATACAATTCTAATTTTGTTGGTAAACTAAATGTTGGAATTTTATGTCTTTTATTTGTGGCCTAGCGGATATTTTTATTGTTTATTCATTTTATGTATTTAATATTTTTTTGTTTATGTAAATTTGTTATTATTTCATTAGGTTACTGGATTGATAATTAGCCAGAAACGATGACATAAAGTACATCATCTAATGATGAAATTAACCCAACACATGCAATTTAAAAAAAATTGCTAGGAGATGCTTAATGGGTTGGCTTTTGAAGATGGTGTGTCCTGCATGAATGTTGAATGAGGAATTACATGGAATTTGTACATTGACTTGTTTTATACACTATTCACATTCGTAGTTTCATACTCATTCATGGCATATGACTAAGACATATGTGTTGGACTGATTTATTTGGTCGGTGGAAACTAATATAATCAGTATTATGGGCTTGGTGTTACTCCAGAATATTTCACACCAATTTAAGTGCACATGGTATTAGTTTGTTCCAAATATGTATAGTATGTATGAGGGGGTTGTGCATATGATGACAGGTGGTGCTGATCAGTTGTACAGTATGTGTGAATTCATGCTGTGCATTTATTGAGAGATTGCTTGCTGATGAATCACAAGAATTTATATAGGTTGTATTTCATGTTAAGAGTTCCGAGAGTTGCATGTTCATCATGCATGTGCCCCTTAGACATGTCCAAGTTTTTGTGATGTTGAAGCTTAAAATCATGTGCCAAAACTTTCTTTGAGGGAAGATTGAAAAATAGTTGCAAACTTGCATTGTATCTCTCTTGGTGCAATTTGTGCTAAAATTTTTGATTACTTATGTTTGAATTTGATATTTTTATTTCTATTTATTAAGCCAATGGAAGCCATATGCATATGAATTGAAACACAAACAGTTATGAATTCATATGTGGATAGAAGGTTAGAAAAACACACATAATCTTGGGAAATGTGATATGCTGCACTTTGATGAACTAAAGACTTATCACTTGGATGGAACAATCACCAACAACATATAATTGATTGGGTTTCCTTTAATCTCAATATGATGTAACCCTTGTACTTCTTCCAGGGAGTTCTTTCCATCATTATCAACTCCAAAGTTAAGATCTTCCTTGGAGTGGTTTGTAAGAAAAGTGCAGGATAGAATTCTTTTATGCACTCTAAGGCAGTCACTAGTGAAGGTTGCAAACAAATCAAGGTTTGATTTTTATGTTTTACAAATATTCTATTTTGTTCCAAGTTCCTATCCCTCTTTTTTTTTTTTTTTTTTTTTTTTTTTTTTTTAAATCATGAAAACACTGGATGAGTATAATGGCAGCCCAGTGCATGAGGCTCCCGCAATGTGGGGTCTGGGTGGGATAGATGTACACAGCCTTATCCCTGCATATACACAGAGAGGCTGTTTCCAAGATTTGAACCCTGGATGAGTAATATTGCTATTTTTAGTTTTAATTCTCAACTTCTTATGTTTATTCTTAAATGGGGTAGATTTAATTTATTGAAGAGAACTTTTTGATTGATTTCTTTTGATCCAAATAACCTAATCCATTACATTGCAATTTCTAAAAGCCCATGCCACAAGAACACTATCTATATCCCCAAACGCTTATTATTTCGAAAGAAAGAAACCAAATGATTATTATTTTTGCAAGGCAAATTAAATATTTATTCAAAAGTTTAAGTATAGTGATGAACAAATGCACTAAATCCTCCAACAAAACTTTACAATTTACCTCCCTTTATATCCCAAAGTAGCAGCAAAGCAGTTACAAACAAATTCCTTTCTCTTACAAGATGAGAAGTATTTTAGAGCAAGAGGACAATCCATAAGAAGATTACTCTAATCACATAATTGCAAAAGGATCTTTGTCTTCTAGATGGACAACTATACAACAATAGAAGGCCATTACACATTGTTGGTTCCAGCCATCTGGGGTCTTGGGAGGGGTGGACTAAATATACACCTAAACTTTGACATGTTTTTACATAAAATGGCCATTCTCATTCTTGAACTCATATTTAAAAACTTAACAGGCCATAGACAATGCTAACTGAATTGGTAAGGTCTCTGGGTAGATGGAGTGGAGACTTGGGACGAAATCCCACTGTTGTCACTAGGGTTGGGGGGGGGCGGGTTATGGATAGGGGGATGAGTTGGCCCCTATTGTGTAACCCCATGAAGAAAAAAGAAAGCCCAAGGTTTTACCGTTACAACAAATAGTRGTTCCAAGGTTTAAAATTTCAATATCATATGACTCAAAGCAGAAAAAAGACAAATGGCCAAATCTTAGATGCCATAACATGACTCTATCAATTGATTCTGATGAAATTGACTCCAAAGCTACTCCATTAGGTGGCTCAAGACTTTTATCAGGTGTATTAAACAAGTATATTTCGTTTGCCTCATGGTCACTTCCAATCGTCCTCTAAGATTTCCGGTCTTGAAAAACACAATGAGTAAGGAATAAGGTTACACTACAATTCTTTGATTTAGTCAAGTTACTAATAGATAAAAGCAATGTTTTTGAACCGTCGTTGACCAGACAGTCGGACTGTTCGGCCTGGAAACCGTCCAAGCAACCGGTTCCGTTTAACCCCTAACCCATTCTTGGGTCAAGTAAAAAACTGTTGACTTCGTCAGAAAACTGCTGACCCGAGCGGTCGAACTGTCGACTCATTTGACCCGGCCAGCGGTTTGCAATATAAAGTTGCAGAGAGGAGAACTAAGATCTGAGATCCAGTCTGAGACACGAACTCAGATCTGGGATCCGAGAAGAAGAAGAAGACTACAAGTGTTTTAGAGAAATCGATCTCAGATATGAGATCTGAGATTCGAGAACTCAGATCTGAGATCTGAGATCTGAGCGATCTGAGATCCAAGAACTCAGATCTCAGATCTACATCTGTTGTCACCGTCTTGCCGTCGCCGTCGTCGGTGAGCATCGAATCATCCTCCTCCTCTTCTTTCTTCCCTCCTCTCCTTCCTTCTTCTTTCTTTTTTTCTTTCTTAGCCGACAATAGGTCTCCTGGCTTTCTCAGCCAACATCTCTTCTTTCTTATATGAGGCTTGCATATTAGGGCAAATCTCATATAAACATTTGCCCTAATATGAAATACACCTGCAATAATTCAGATAATATAAAAAAGTAAGAGGAAAGGAAGAAGAGAGGTTTCAGTAGTAGTTTGTGGAAGAAGAAGAGAAGGGAAGAGAGAAGAGAAGAGTTCGATACTCTCTCTAGCCCCCCCAAGATGTGTTTTATTCTCTTAATTCCAAACTGAATACAATTCCTTGGATTCCCTTAATGGGGCAGCCAACACTAAAGAAATAATTAAAAGAAAACATAGGAGGTCCATAACTAAAGGAACATAGCTTAAAAGAAATAAATCACTAAGGCCTATTCGGCCCATTCTCACTACACTCCCCCTTAAGCTGAGCATAGATGCCAATCATGCCCAGCTTGCTTACATAATGCTAAAGTTTTTCTTTTGGAACTCCCTTAGAAAATCTGCTAGTTGTTCTTTTGACGCAATTAAAGGAAGCCACACCCCTCATGAAGCCACTCTCTCCCATATAAAGTGTCTGTCTACCTTGCTTAGTTCTATCATGCTGAACCGGGTTGTGAGCAATCTTAATAGCAACTTGGTTATCACAATACAACATTAGTGGCTTATCACATGAAACACCCATCTCATCAAGGAAAGATCTAAGCCATAACAACTCAGAAATCTCATGGGCCATAGTTCTATACTTTAGCTCAGCTGAAGACCTAGCAACCACTAATTACATTTTACTTCTTCAGGAAACAATATTTCCGGCTGTCAATAGCCTGATGTGGATCTTTTATCAACCACATTACCTACCCAATCAGCATTTGTATATGCTTCTACCTTCATGTGGCCATGTTTAGCAAATAATATACCCTTCTCGGAGGTTCTCTTAAGATAGCATATTACCCTTTTTGTAGCAACCATGTGTCTCTAGGAGCATGCATGAACTGGTTGATGACACTCGCAACGTATGAAATGTTTGGATGAGTCATACATAGATAAAGAAGATTCCCCATTAGTCTTTGAAATACTCCCCTGTCAGTTAAAAGCTCTCCATCATTAGTTAAGAGTTTATGATTCACATCAATAGGGGTGGAGGCAGGTTTAGCACAAAATTTTCCACTCTTAGTAAGATCCAACACATACTTCCTCTAAGAAATAAAAATACCTTCTTTGGACCTAGCAACCTCAATGCTAAGAAAAATACCTTCTTGAGTCTTTAATCTCAAGTTCAGAATTGAGGAATTTTTTGAGAGCATCAACTTTTTTTGTATCAYTGCTAGTAACCACAATATCATCCACACAAACAATAAGAAATGTAATAAGAGTATTTCTCCTCTTAACAAAGAGGACATGATTTTATTGAGTCTGAGTGTAGCCAAATTGAACAAGAGCAGCCCTGAACCTRTCAAACCAAGTATGTGGAGATTGTTTCAGGCCATAAAGTGACTTCTTTAATCTACACACCTTACCTTGCATCTCTTTACCATACATACCAGGAGGAAGGGATGTATATGCCTCTTCAATGAGATTACCATTCAAGAATGCATTCTTAACATCAAATTAATAAAGATGTCAATCACATCTCATTACTAAGGATAAAATACTCTCACAAAAGTCATTTTAGCAACTAGAGAGAGTCTCAATGTAATTTATTCCATATACTTGGGTATATCCCTTAGCAACAAGATGAGCCTTATATCTCTCGATTGGCCCATCTACATGATACTTGATAGTGAAAACCCACTTGCACCCAACAGGTTCTTTCCCAGTTGGCAAGTCAACAATGTCCTAGGTATTATTTTTATGAAGTGCTTCCGTTTCAGTCCTCATAGCATCCCTCCACTCTGGTTTGGCTAAGGCTTCTGACACTGACCTTGGGATGGGTTAAGAGGAAATAGAGKCTAGAAAGGAATAGTAGGATGTGGACAACAAGCTTTGGGAAAGATGCTTGGAAATGCAATGAGCTGTATATTTCTGTTACCTTTTCTCAAAGCAATGGGTAGGTCAAGGTCTGGAAACAAAGATGCTGGTGGTGGAGATGTCGGATATGTCATCTCTTTAGTAATTGGAAGCACTTGAGACTCAACTGGAGGTGTGGGATCAACCTGTGTTTGCCTTGGCCTTTGCCTCTAGTACTACCTCTGTAAAATAGGATAAGTGGTAAAAACTGGAGAACTAGTAGGAGTAGGAATGAAAGACCTTAAAGGAGAGGATCCCTCCACGGGAATGGGGGTAACTGTGGAGGGCTCGACACAAGACTCAATTGGAGTTGGCAATGGAAGGGATGGAGAAAACAATTCAAGAGATCTCTCCTCAAAAGGATGACTATAAAAATGGATCGACTCTGCAAAGATGGCACCCATGGAAACGAACCAGGTACCCCTAATAAGATCAAAACAACAATACGCTTTCTATGTGGAGGCATAACCAAGGAAGATACACTTTTGAGCATTGGGTTTAAATTTATRTCTCTTGGAACTAGGAATGTGGACATAGCCAGTGCAACCAAAAACCCATAGAGGAATGGGGAAAATCTCAACACCAGGAAAGAGGACTCCAAAAGGAGACTTTAATCCCAAGACTCGAGAAGGCATACGATTAATAAGATAGGTATCTGTTAAAATTGCATCACCCCAAAACTTCACAGGAACATGGGTAGATTACGTTGATGGACACATTTTGTTGTTGGTCATATTGTGACTTCCACAATATGTTTGTTTTTCCTCTCCACTACATTTTGTTGTTGAGTACGGGCACAAGAACTCTGATGGACAAGCCCAAATTTCTCAAGATAGAAGATAAGGTCCTTCACAAAATATTCCTTAGCATTGTCTAGTCAGAATATTTTGATGCGGGTATCAAATTGAGTGAGTATATATATATATTCATGGAACTGTTGCACAAGCTTAGGCACTTCAGCATGAGAGCGCATAGGTAAATCCAGGTATGTCGTGAAAAGTCATCAATAAACAGGATGAAATATCTATAACCACCCATACAAGATAAATGTAAGGCCCCCACACATCAAAGTGAACAACATTAAAAGGAATAGTCGATCTTTTATTACTTGGAAGTATAAGTGTGTTTACATTGCTTTGAGAACTCACAAGACTTATAATGTAGACTCGACAAACTTATTCTTTTAAATAACTCTTTAAACAATTGACTCATTGAAGAAAAAGACAAATGACCCAAACGACTACGACATAACATAATGCGACTAGTGGACTCTAAAATAAACGCAGTTCTCTGAGGTTGTACTTGGCTCTGCTCAGGCATCTCTAACAAATAGATCCCATTTGCCTCATGGCCACTCCCAATCACCTTCTAAGATTTCATGTCCTGAAAAACAGAATATGAAGGGAAAAAGGTCACACTGCAATTCAGGGATTTAGTTAAATTATTAACTAAAATCTAATTGGTATTATGTTTTACGTGGAGAACAAATGATACGGTAAGGGCATGTGAGGTCTTAATGTCTCCCTTTCTTGTGATAGGGGCAAGGGAGCCATTAGCAAGGGATATCTTGTCTTGGCCAGAAAGGAGTTGGTAAGAGGTGAATAAATGTGAAACATTGGTCATATGGTCAGAGGCACCATAATCAATTATCCAAGGGATTTTATGACTACTTGAGACGGAAGCTTGATTTGTAGTGGCACAAATACCTGAGTGTGCATATGTAAAGGAAGGAACGGTCTCTAATGATACTGTAGCAATGGGCTCCAAGTGACTGATTATTCGACCATGCTTCTCATTCTCAATCCTGGCTACATTTGCATTTTCACCTTTTCCATTCTCAAACCTTTTCCCACAATTTTCTTTCTTGAGTCTGGTAGGAACGAGCTCTGGATTCAGCTTCCAATAGGTGTCTTTAGTGTGTTTAGGCTTCTTGCACAAATAACATCTTTTTTTCCAGTGTTGACCTTCGGCTTCATCCCAACATTGGCGTAGTGATTAACCTGTGGCTCTACAGACTGAACTTTTCTTTTGCGCTCCTCACTGCTCACCATAGCATAAGCCTGAGACAAAGTCACCTCATCCTTTGCCAAAACATTCTGCCTCACAATATCATACTCTGGGTTGAGTCTGGTGAGGAACTCAAAGACCTGGTTTCTCTTCACAAATTTCTTATGTGTTTTTGCATACTTTGTACAACCCCAAACAACACTCTCCATTAGATCAATCTCCTGCCAAAGCGATTTCAGCATGGAGAAGTAGATGGATAAGGGCTTTTCCCCTTGTCTTAGATTATTCACATCATTATTCAATTTGTTGGCCCTAGCAACATTAAGTTTTTGGGAATAAGTCTCTGTGACACTATCCCAGACTTGTTTTGCAATTTCCATCCACAGGTAGTGTTGACTAATGCGTGGTTGCATAGATTCACTAACCAACCCACTATTGTGTAGTTTTCTTGCATTCACCTTTCATAGGTAGGGTCATCCTCTGCTGGTTTCTTCTTGCTCCTAGTAATGTAACCCCATTTCCCTTAACTACACACATGGATCTTAATGGACTGAGACCAGGTTAAATAATTGGTCCCATTCAACTTCAGTGGTCATTGCCCCAAAAATATTCTTTATTGACACCCCATGTCCAAACCCAAAATTTGTGGGATATTTGGTTTCTCCTTCAGTTTGCTCCATTGAGTGAATATATGCAAACAAAAATCAAAATTGGGCTCTACTAGGCTAGATTTGCTATTCCAATCAAAGAACAACTTTTTAACCTCCCAAAAAGCAAGGTTACAGGACCCCACAGAATGGGAGGAGGGAAACTTCAACCGCTCCTAGCCTCCTACCAGAAGTTCCAGAACTCTATCCAACCCAAACTGCCCTCAAAAGAAATCAAAAGGCTTCCCTATGATCCCCAAGAACCAACTTCAAAATGTCACTACGACCTGTAATAAAGTTTCTCCAATTATCTAGGGTTTTGGGAAAAATCTCCAAGAACCTGCCTTGGGCTTCAACTAAGGATGAAAATCTCCATAGAAGCTTTCCAAAAATCATCCTAATTGGGCTGCCTCTATTGATTGATCAACCGACCAGTTCTCCATAGACATTGTGTATGGGCAAAGAAGGGAGAAAGATGTTGAAGGTGAAAACCTGCTCTGATACCAAGTTGTGAAATGCACTTGCAATAATTTAGAAAATATAAAAAAGGAAGAAGAAGAGAGGTTTCAACAGTAGTTTGGAAGAAGAAGAGAAGGGAAGAGAGAAGAGAAGAGTTCAATACTCTCTCTAGCCCCCCAAGATGTCTTTTATTCTCTTAATTCCAAACTGAGTACAATTCCTTGGATGCCCTTAATGGGGTGGTCAGCACTAAAGGAATAATTAAAAGAAAACAAAAGAGGCCCATAACTAAAAGAACATGACTTAAAAAACATAACTTAAAAGAAATAATCTCTAAGGCCCATTCGGCCCATTCGGCCCATTCTCACTATAGAATCCTTTCTAGGAGAAGATTGGGATGAWGTTTCCAATAGTGTCCTTAGTATGTGTCGGTTTCTTGTAGTATTCACATATCATCTCTTTCTTCTCATTCGATCCCTTTGGCTTTAATCCAACATGTGCAAAATGCTTTGAACATGGCCCCTATAACTGTACTTGTGCCTACTCTTCATTACTTACCATAGGATATGCTTGAGAAAGGGTTACTCCATCTTTGGCCAGAAAATTTCGTCTTGTAATGTCAAACATAGAATATGCTTGAGCATGGGTTACTTCATCTTTGGCTAGAATATTTTGTCTTGTAATGTCAAACTCAGGGTGTGTCCTGTAAGAAACTCAAATACCTTGTTTTTTTCCACTAGTTTCCTGAATGTCTCTGCATCCTAGGTGCTCTCCCATACAATTATCTCCATAACATCAATCTCTTGCCACAGTGACTTCAACATAGAGTAGTAAATAACTACACTCTTCTCCCCCTGTCTCAGATTGTTCACATCATTCTTCAACTTATAGGCTCTTAACAGCATTCAACTTCTGAGAATATGTTTCTGTGACACTAGCCCAAATCTCTTTGGCTGAAGTCATCTAGAGGTAATGCTGACTTATGTGAGGTTAGTTTTTGCCAGTTTGTCCTTACTGGCCGTGAGATACCCTAGTTTACCTCTTTACAAACATAAATCCTTGTATATTGTGTCTAGGCCAAGTAATTTGTTCCATCTAGTTTAATTGTAGCCAGTTAGTCAAAATGGAATCTATTGGACCAACCCTGGACACCGGAACTTGCTTCATCTCAATTCCAGATTACTCTATTGACCAAATGAAAATCCAAAAACAAGGTTTTCAATTTTTATAGACCTAACTGAGATCAGTCTACCTGAAAGTCCCAAATCTAGGGTTTCACTATACCTGGCTTCCGAGGAGAAAGAGAGAAGAAGCAACTGCTCCTACTAGAGCTTCCCAGACTTCTTCCAACCGCAACCGCCCACTTCTAGAGATCAAAAAGAACCTCCAGTGCCTTGAGTGCCACACCCAAATTGTTTGTTTAAATTGTAACTGGAAACTCTCTAGTCGTATAGGGTTTTGGGCAAAAATCAGCAGCCTCACTTTCTTGGCAATCTAGAGCTAGATTCTGACTCTCCAAGTCCTCTACCAACTAGGCATAAAAGTTCTTTGAACAATCTGCAACTTAACTCTCCAGTCTCCATACACTCTTCTAATTGAATGGTGTATGGGAAAAAGAAAGAAAACAAAAAGAAGGAAAGAAGCCTTGATCTGATACAACGATGTGATTCAGTCCAATAAAAAATTGTAAAATAATCTCAGATTAGCAAAGAAGAAAAAGAAGAAGACAACAAGAAAGAAGAGGTAGAAGATGGAGAAGAGAGTTTGATGGTCTCCTCTTCTACCTCTCTTAACTTTTATTAATCTCACTAAAACTGAGCAAATTACAAGTCTGCCCTTAAGTGGGCAGCCAGCTCATAAACATACTTAAAAAACATAAAAAAGATTAACAGGCCCATAAAGAAAAGCCCATTATCAAACAAAACAACTGAGAAGCACTAATAACAAGACAATAATGTTATTTTACTCTCTTGTAGAGAGTTAAGCCTTTTAACTCTCTATGGATTGTTGTACCTATTTATTATAATTCTAATGAAATTCTGTTATTGATAAAAAATGACAATAATGGGCTAGGGCCCATTCGGCCCAGTCTCTCTACACTCTGGATTATTTTCTATTTCTTTTAGCAAAAATAAATAAATAAAAGAAGAAAATGTTAGTTAAAATGGTTAGAAACTGCTGTATTTGCATGCAAACCAATGTATTCTCTATTAATGGAAGACATATCCTCTTTTCCTAGTCCCATTAGTACTTCTGATCCATCAATGCTTTCTTTTCAGTATATTGTGCTTTTGTACTTTTGTTGCATTTTCAGTATTCTTAAACATGATAGATCTTCTACAAATGCAGACACTCTTTTGAATATTCGGACCGTGATGAGACTATAACAGCTCATATGGTTGGGGGAATTGATGCTTTCATCAAGGTATCTCAAGGCTGGCCAGTAACAAATTCTGCTTTAAAGCTTATGTCTCTCAAGAGCTCAGAAAATCATTCGAAGGAAATTTCGTTACGCTTTCTTTGTAAGGTTGAGGTGAGTTCTGTTGGTCTCTAAATATAAAATACATGTTGGATTTGGTCCTAATTTCAGATGCATATGAAAGTTATTGGGAGTGTTTCACAGTATTATCAAAGGCTACTAGAATATAATCTATATGGGGGCATTCTTGTAATTTCAGCTTTCATTATGTGTGTTCTAGTCAGTGTTTAAGAAGCTGGACCGGACCAGCCAACCAGACCAGTTAAATCGTGACTTGGGGCCTTGACTGGTTTGGTCACACCCCAATAACTGTGTTTGCTAAAAACCTGGTGAAAATTGGTGAATTGATCCCAATTTAATGAAATCGCCCGGGCCATTAAATAATTGAAATTTTAAAACATGTTTGACAAGATTTGAACCCATGACCTCTTATTTTCATATACTGCTTAATTACCACTAGTCTACCTCTTTACTTGTGTTATTTAATGATTCTTTATTGTATATATTACTTTATTGCACACGTATTTTAAAGAAAATGTAAATTAAGGAACATGAACCCTGGTCATTTGCTTTAAAAATTTAGGATTTTGCCATCCATCCACAATATCTAATTATATTAAAAATTGTAAAATGTATTATATATAGTATTTACATGACCTGTAGTATATATACATATATGCCACATCATCATGGTTTGACCTCTGGTTTGACCCTGGTTAAAACTCTGACCTGTGAACCTCTCCCTAATCCAGTTCTATGCCTGGTCCGGTTCTCTCAACATTGGTTCTAATGAAATGACTAGATCAAGGCATGGATCTCACATTCTTCTCTAGTTCTTTCTTATTTCTCCCTTCTCTTCTTGTTTTTCATCTCTTTCAACCTTAGAACCTTCATAACTTGGTATCAGAATTGCAAATTGGCAACTAAGTTCGCTTCTCACTTGCTTTTTCTCTTTGAAGTTTAAGACTGATTGCGGTATACTGTTGATAGGAACTGATCAGCACCCTTGAAGACTTCAATAGGTCCTGATATGGCATGGTGATGGTACTTGGAATTTGGACTGAATTGAACACCAAGGGTATTTTTGTCATTTTTTCAATTTTCTGTGGGGTCCAATGATAGGGTTTAATTTGTCTAGTTAGTTTGTTTATGTTTAAAAATTTCAGAGTCATTGCATAAGTTGGATTATAGTTATTGAGTCTTCTTTGAATTGAAATAGGATGACTGCTTAGTTTGAGTCCTAGTAGGATTATTGAGTCTAACAGTTTGACTCCTAAGACTATTATTAGTTTAACAGTTTGACTCCTAGGATTATTATGAGTTTAGAGTGTATAAATATGTATGGACATTTTACATGCATCATATTGAGTTTTCTTCAGCATATGCTAGCAATGGTGATTGATTCCCATGCCCTAGAGTGATTCCAGGTATTTTCTCTCATCTTTCTCTCCCTATTTTCTCTTATTCCTTTAAGAAGCCATTACAGCCATTAACAACCATAAGACTGATCAGGAAGACCATTCAACATTCTCTGAGGACTAGAACTGAGCTGGTCCTACATCAGTTCGGTATTAGAGCCAAGGTTATAGGCTGTTATCATCATGGCTACACGTAGTGGCAAGAAGTACAAGGGTCGATTGACTAATACACAAAGAGATTCATTGATTTCTACCCTTTGCAAGAGAGTTGAAACCCTCGAAGCACAAGTAAAAGAACTTCAAGAAGATAAAGAAGAAGTCCAGCAAGAAACACCTCTAATCAATGAAAGGGATGGAGGACGAAACAATGGAGCTGTCCATGAAGATGATAATGGTGAAGATGAAGGATCTGTTAATCTTAGAGGATGACAAAGAGCTGCAAACTGCCCAAGGGTACCACCTGCACAAGCTAATCGAACCCGAAATACCCATCAAGGGATTGATTAAGAAGCACTGCTCACAAATCTATTTGATGAGATGATGGAACAAGCTGAACATGGTGGTAATGCAGATGATATAACCAAGAGGGTAAAGGTGGATGTTTCTGATTTCAATGGAGATTTAGACCCTCAAACAGATGGTCAGATTGAGGTAGTAAATAGAAGCTTAGGAGATCTTTTATGGTGTCTAGTTGGTGATCATACTTCTAGATGGGATCTAGTGCTTCCAATGGCTGAGTTTGCTTATAACAACTTAGTAAATAGATCCATAGGAAGAAGTCCATTTGAAGTGGTGACTGGTATTCAGCCTAAGCGGCCAATTGACTTAGTTACCTTACCACTAGATACACGTACTAACATTGAAGCAGAAGTATTTGCTAGGAACATAAGAGAGATACATGATGATGTTAAGAAAAATATTGCATTGAGCAATGATTTATACAAGCCTAGAGCTGATATTCATCGACAGTTGGTAAATTATCAAGAGGGAGACATGGCTATGGTACGTATACGGCCAGAACGTCTTCCTAAAGGTGTTTACAAGAAGCTCCACTCAAAGAGTGTTGGTGCTTACAAAATCTTCAAGAAGATAAGTTCTAATGGCTATGTTCTAGAGTTGCCAGATGACATGGGAATTAGTCCTATCTTCAATGTTGAGGACTTGACTCCTTACCATGGACATGTGGATTCTTTTAAGACTCCTATACCTAAATTGCCACATATTGCAGCTCCAAATGATATTCCAGAGGATGTTTTAGATGAGGAAATAATATCTATTGCTACAGGAGGGTATCGGAAATTCCTTGTCAAGTAGAAAGGCAAGCTTATGTCTGAGGGTTCTTGGATTACTGCTGAAAACTTTCATCATCTCAACCCAGATCTTTATGAAAGGTACCATGCTTTTAACTCGCCAGGGTCGAGTTCTTTCAAGCCAGGGAGAGATGATAGGAATCGATCAGCACCCTTGCAGACGTATTCTAGAAAGAAGGCCTTACAACAGGTCCTAATATGGCATAGTTATGGTACTTGGGATTTGGACTGAATTGAACACCAAAGGTATTTTTGTCATTTTTGCAATTTTCTGTGGGGTCCAATGATAAGGTTTAACTTTTCTAGTTATAGTTTGTTTATGTTTAAAATTTCAGTCATTGCATAAGTAGGATTAGAGTTATTAAGTCTTCTTTGAGTTGAAATAGGATATGACAGCATAGTTTGAGTCTACAAGGATTACTAGGTCTAACAGTTTGACTCCTAAGACTATTATGAGTCTAACAGTTTGACTCCTAGGATTATTATGGGTTTAGAGTGTATAAATATGTATGGATGTTTTGCACAAAGGCAATGAATCATATTGAGTTTTCTTTAGATTATGCTAGCTATGGTGAGTGATTCCCATGCCCTAGAGTGATTCTAGGCACCCTGTRAGTGATYCHAGGTATYTTCTCTCTTCTTTCTCTCCCTATTTTCTCTCTTATTCCTTTAAGAAGCCATTGCATCCATTAATGACCATAAAACTCTGATCAAGAAGACCGTTTTAACATTCTCTAAGGACTAGAACTGTGCTGGTCCTACATCAATAGTCGACATAACTATGCTGTTCAAGTAAATGTGATGTCATCTGGTTCTTTGTTTTCTTGTTTCTCCTCTCTTTCTTCTGTTTCTAACTATCTAAATTCACACTTGTTTTGATGCATACCTTTTGCAGTCCAGTCTGTTCATCTAATAGGGAACCTTTTTGGACTAGAACTGTGCTGGTCCTACATCAATAGTCGACATAACTATGCTGTTCAAGTAAATGTGATGTCATCTGGTTCTTTGTTTTCTTGTTTCTCCTCTCTTTCTTCTGTTTCTAACTATCTAAACTCACACTTGTTTTGATGCATACCTTTTGCAGTCCAGTCTGTTCATCTAATAGGGAACCTTTTTGGTTTGCGATGTTTAAAGTGCCGTTGTCCATATCAGCTATCAACTGTATAACATATTACCTATTAATTTGGTTTCTCAAAACATAGTTGAACCATGATCCTTCAATTTGTATTCAAATGTGAGAGAGTTATCTTTCCTTTTGTTATGTGGCAACAAAATGTTGGATAGAAACTAGGGCTGTACATGGGTCGGTTCGGTTTGGTTATACATAGTTTTTTCAACCGAACCGACTATGTCGGGTTGACTACTAAATCAACCAAAATCGACCCAGAGAAATAAAAAACCAACTTGCAATAAAAACTACCGATAAGTCGGTTTGTTCGGTTTCAACCGAAACCTCGTCTGGAAGCCATCAAGCACTTAGTCTAACTTGATGCTGTCGCTTGCAAGGCTCAGATTAGACCTGAGAGCTAGGCCTAAGGCTCAGATTAGACTTCTTACTACTGTCTTATTAGCATTAAAAATCCAGACTTGTACTATATCTGAGAGCTAGGCCAAAGACTCAGGTTTGACTTCACACTTCCACCTTCTTGCTTTTTTTGCAAAGATTAAACTAGAACATGCAAGCATCATTCATATGGCTGGTTCGGGTCGGTTTATAAAGTTATAATGCGCAACCGAACCAATCAGTCAGGTTATGCATATTTCTAAACCGAAACCAACCAAATTAAGTTAAAAACCGGCCACATCGGGTCGAGTTGGGTCGGTCTGGTCGGTTTGGTCAGTTTTCGACATTCTGTGAACAGCTCTAATAGAAACTTACTACAGAGATAGAAATTTAGATCTTGTAACCAGGTTTGTTTTTATGTAGTTCCACTTGTCATGTTAGAGGCCCTTTTTTTGTAGTTACGAGAAGCAGTCCCAACCATGTAGACAGTGTAGACTGGAAATGATTTGCACATAGTTGCTTCTTTTAGACTTGAGAAAACCCGTTATTTTATTTACATGCTGTTAATCTGTTTATTAGTAACCATGTTTGTTCTTTTTTTCTTTTTAAAAATTAGGAACTGGTGAACTCCTTGAATGTACAAACACGGCAGAATCTTTCAAGTTTTGTGGACAACATTGAAGAGATAATTGCTCAACAAATGCGTTCAGAACCTCAGTAAATATTTGTACACATTCTGTTACCAACTTATATTATGTCATATAATAAGCAAGTCAAATTTCCCCCTTTGATCTCCTTCTGCAAAAATGAAAAAAAAATGTTTACAGAAAATACTAGGTAGCTTTGGCATTCTCAATGAGAATGTCTTTCATGTAATTCTTTGCAAACCGAAAGTATGTGAGAGCTTAAATGCCCTTTTGTCATTATACATGATTATTGATCCCTCCTGTAGAACCTTTTATCTTTTTCCTTATGGCCTGTCAGAACTACAACCCTAAAATGTCAGATGCAGAACAATAAGTTTCTTCTTTCTAGTGTGTGTTTGGAAAGATTTTGTGAATAAGATAGAATTTCATGGAGGTTTATGGTGCTGAGGTACTCCATAAATCTGTATTAGAAGGAAGATATTGATTGATGATGAGAACCACTAGTCAAGAAGATATTACCAATTAGATTACTGTAAAATTCGGTTGGAGGTCAAGTTTCTATTATTTGATAAAAGATAAATTCGGTTGAAGGAGGCCAGACTGTTATCTGATTAAACTCTTCAGAAATTGTCTTGGTTGAAATATGTAGGGGATAGTCTCCAATGGGAAATGTTTTTCTTACTGCTCGAGCACTAGGTGGTGTGAACCTCCTCAAGTGGAGGAATAAGGAGTTCTCCTTTCTTTACTTTTTTTTTTTTTTTTTCCTGTCTTTTCCATTTCTATTCTTTCTTTCTCTTCTTCCTTTCTTCCATTTTACATGAGGTGTGCATGAGGTGCATGGGTGTATTAGAGGCATACATCTCATGCAAAAAGGTGTTTGCGGCGTACGCCTGAAGCACCTGAATAGGGGTGTTTTGATAAATATGCCAGGTATTTAAAAAAAAATGGCCCTAAAATTTCACCTAGAGGTTGAAAAACAGGGTCAGATGGTCAATGATTACAGGATTTCAACAATGAAGGCATATAAAACAAAAAATAAATACATCGTCTATCAAGCTTTGACCTCCATAACTTAGGGAGGACATAAACCGAGTGTGGTGTAATGTGAGCTGGCTGGGCCAGCATTAGGGGTGGCAACGAGCTGAGCTTTTCACGAGTTATTCGAACTCGGTTTGGTTCGGTTTTAATTAAGTTTGAGCTCGAGCTCGAGTCCAATTCAATAGCTCGATTATTAAACGAGCCGAGCTCGAGACTACGAGCTCGTGAGTCTCGCGAGCTGGTTTGAATATATAATAAAAATATTATAATTATTAATTATTATAATTCTTAATTTTTAAATATAAAATATTTTTTTTTATATATGATTTTTATTTTTATAAAATATTTTTTCTAAATATTTTTATAATAAAATACTTATAAAATATATAATAAAATATTTTTATAAAATATAAAACGAGCTGAGACAAGTCGAGCTCGAGCTTATGAACTTTTGACTCGAGCCGAACTCGAGCCTTGTAGAATAGTCTTGAGCCGAGCTCAAGCATGGTATTATTCGGCTCGGCTCGGCTCGAATCCATCCCTAGCCAGCATGACCTGTTTTTGTCGCCACCAGCACTGTAGCAGGCTGTGTTGGGCTGGCCATTGTGCCTAGCGGGCTGTGCCTGCATGGCACAAATTCCCCCAAATGGGAGGCCCGGCCTGGTCCATGGCCGAGGCCCTATAGGACAAGGGCCGGGCTGAGTTTGAGCCTAGTTGGGCAGGGCTGTGAGCCAGCATGGTTTTTTTTTAAAAATTTTGGATAAGCATTGAAAAAAATAATGAAAAGTAAAAAAAAAATTATAATAAAATTGAAACAAGACAAGAACAAATTGAAAATAAAAATCTTAAATTTTTATTTCATATGAATAATCAATTATACAATAAAATGATTAAATGAGTTTGAAAAAAAAAAACAATGAAATTGGAAAAATACCATAGTAAAATTGAAAAAAGAATACAAATAACATATAAAGTTACAAGAGGTGTAATGTGGGCTGGGCGGGCGGTGCCGGGCCCATTGGTCATGGGCTGGCATGGTCCATTTTACACCTCTAAAGAGTCACTTCGGATTCAATCACGTCAGGTTTACATATTAAATTGTGCCATCCACCCAAAAAAAAAAAGAGTAAATCAAAGACTGGCATTTTATAATAAGGTGGTATCACTCAGCGACTAGATACTATGGTCGATGGTTGATAGCCAAAGCAATCAAATGATGAGAATGGACATGTTTTTAAAATCTTGACGAGGAACTTTGTTTCTTATTTGACAAAACTGCGTTGGCAATTTTGTAAATTTACTTCAAAATTAATTCCATTAGTAAGGGGTAAAGTGCTGATATCCAAAGGTTTATGGGGTCTTTTCGAAAAAGCAAAGAAAAGGAGTAATAACCTAAAACAGGGTAGCAGCCTGTGATTTAACTAAAACAAAAACGGGCAAAATCATGACCCTACTTTGCCACAAGACCTCAAGGGGTCGGGTTCAGAATGGTTTTCGGTTCAACACACCCGATCCGGTCCCATTCATCCAAACCTGACCTGGAATAAAATTGCAAACCGGACTGTGAAACGGTGCCATAATTCTTGTACGGTCTAGCTTCAACCATGCATCTGATTTCAAAATAGCTATATCCATTTGACACCCAACAAAGGCTTCTCCACTTGGGACTAGGGCTGTCAATGGGCCGTGCCTGGTTTGGAACAGCCTGTACCAGTCCCAAATCGATTATTTAATCGGGACAAAACATAAACCTAGAAATAGCCGGTTAAAAGTTGAAATAATCGGATCCGAGTATCTGACCCAATAGATCTCATTATACTTAACATATAATTTTGTTATATGAATAGCAATAAAAAAGTTGATTTTAATGATATTATCTTAATGAAAAGATTGTTAAAATTTAAATTATTTACATATTAAAAAGTTAAGTATTTTATATCAATTTTATCCTTGTAGACATACAATCTTGATGAAGAACTTTTAATTAAGATTATACTATCAATTTTTTGTCATGTTTGGATGGTTGATAAAGAAAATTAGATAACCTTTGAAGATTATTTGTGTCTTTTTTAAATACCACTTGGCAATTGGATAACAGTTAATTAATAGCATGTATTGGATTGTCATGTTTTTAAAGTTCGGATATTGAATTATTGTATTTTAAAGTTCGAGGACCAAAGTGACATTAGACCCAAAATACAAGTACTAATCCAAAATTTTCCCCAATATTTATTATCGATTTGGGTCCACATAGTTGCCCCCCAAAAATGTCCCACACATTCTATGCGCGCCGTGTGTCCTTGGGCACGCGCACTAAGATGGCTCGTGCGGACTCCATTTGACGTCCGTTTGCAAACACTTCCGTTAGTTCCATCTCGCTCAAAAACGTCCTGCTTCTTTTGAAAAGCAGGACTCCCTTTGACCTCAGATTCAACGAGAAATAGGCTCCGACTCCGGCAGGTTTCAGATTTGAGGATGTTAAAAGATGAATGAGAAAAAACATTAAAAAAAAAAAAAAGATAGAAAATGAGTTACAGAATACTTAGCTGGTACTGGTATGGTAGTCAGCGTCGACCGGCGGAACTCGAAAGAGTTAATCTCCGGTGGGCTATGAAAGGGGGCACCAAGGTTTCAGTTCGGCAGCAGAATGGGAGAAGAATACCCAGAGTAAGGGATTAGATCCTTTTTGCAAACGGACGTCAAATTGAGGTCCGCACGAGTCATCTTAGTGCGCGTGCCTGAGGACACGCGGCGCGCAAAGAATGTATGAGACGCTTTTGGGGGGCAACTATGTGGGGGGCATATGTGAACCCTATCGGGTCTAATTCGATCGCATGTCCTTAGCGGGTCGATTCCGGTTACCAGATCCCGACCCATTGATAAGCTTAAATGCTTAATCACCAGTCTCGCTTCCCTCCGATAGCGAGCAGAGCAGACTCCATGGCTAGTTTCATCAAACCAAAACTTCGTTTGAGTCTGACACTCTCAACACAGTCTCTCTCCCGACTTAGCTTCGCACACTACTACTGTACCTCTTCTTCTTCGGCCATAGAATGCAATCTTCGAGGAGACGAAGATGAGAGCGAAAACCCTAACACCATCAAGCTTTCACCTACTGAAACTCTCCTAGCAGATAAGCTTTCTGCCCTAATCAAGGAACACCACCGCAAAAATCCTAACCCTGACCCTATTCCTGTCCCACGAAACCCTACTTTTACCTTCTCCGAGCTCACCCCTTCTTTTTCCAGAATCCCCTCCATTGATTTCGTTTCCCCTGCCATCGTAGCTCATGTCATCGAGAAATGCGGCGGTGTACGCCATGGCATACCCTTCCTTCAAATCCTATCTTTCTTCAACTGGGCCACCAATAGACCTGAATTCCAACACTCCTCCGAACCATATAACGAGATGATTGATCTCGCTGGAAAGGTCCGGCAGTTCGATCTCGCTTGGCACCTGATTGATGCCATGAAGTCCCGAAATGTCGAAATTCCTATTGAAACCTTCTCCATCCTTGTCCGGAGATATGTACGTGCTGGCTTGGCTGCTGAGGCCGTTCACGCATTTAATCGGATGGATGATTATGGGTGCAAGCCTGATAGAATTGCGTTCTCTGTAGTCATCAGTATTCTCTGTAAGAAAAGAAGGGCATCTGAAGCTCAGTCCTTCTTTGACAGCTTGAAGCATAAATTTGAGCCTGACGTTGTCATATATACGAGCTTGGTCCATGGTTGGTGTCGGGCAGGCAACATTTCGGAAGCTGAGAGAGTGTTTCGAGAGATGAAGGAGGCTGGAATCCAGCCCAATGTGTACACTTACAGCATTGTGATTGATGCGTTGTGTCGATGTGGGCAAATCACTCGAGCCCACGATGTTTTCGCAGAAATGCTTGATAAGGGATGCGAACCCAACTCCATTACTTTCAATAACTTGATGCGAATTCATGTCAAGGCGGGGCGGACTGAGAAGGTCCTGCAGGTGTATAACCAGATGAAGAGACTCTCTTGTCCACCTGATACCATCACCTACAACTTCCTCATTGAGAGTCACTGTCGGGATGAGAATCTTGAGGAAGCTGTTAAGGTGCTCAACCAGATGGTGAAGAAGGGGTGTAGCCCCAATGCATCCACATTCAATCCAATCTTCAGGTGCATTTTCAAGCTGAAGGATGTGAATGCAGCTCACAGGATGTATGCTAGGATGAAGGAGTTGAATTGCAAGCCCAATACGGTGACTTACAATGTCTTGATGCGAATGTTTGCAGACTCAAAATCCAGAGACATGGTTATTAAGTTGAAGAAAGAAATGGATGAAAATGAGGTTGAACCTAACGTGAATACTTACAGGATATTGATCTCATTGTTTTGTGGGATTGGGCATTGGAACCAAGCTTACAAATTCTTTAGGGAGATGATTGAGGAGAAGTGCTTGAAGCCGTCCCTTCCAGTCTACGAGATGGTGCTGCAGCAATTAAGGAAGGCAGGACAAATAAAGAAGCATGAAGAACTAGTAGAGAAGATGGTAGATAGGGGATTTGTTACTCGTCCACTGTAGTGAAAAGAATACTTGCTATGTTTCAGAAGAAGGAACCGCTCCGGCTCCATTTTTACCGGTATGTTGTCAAATTACAGATAGATTTTTTGCTGTCATATTACTTAGGTATGATGAATTTTCAATATGTATTCTCATAAGATATGATTCACTTGTTCTTATTGGAGCCCCAAATTTAGAATTAGCTGCTCCGTTTTTTTTGGATTAAATTACAATCAGATTTTGGCTATATTACAACTCTTAGCCTGATGAAGACCGGGATATCAATTATTTCCTCGTGTGGTATAATGCACATGTCCTTGGAGCACTTTGGTAGTCCACAAAAGATTGCATCAACAAGAGGTGGAATATAAAATATCCATGCTAGTCTTGTGGCTAGCCATGGGGTTGGATAAGATCCATAACCGAAAGTTGTATTCTTGTCATGCATTTTCTGTGCTCTAATATGATCATTAGAGTTTGATCAAACAAAATATGATCATTAGARTTATCACTTTTAAACCTGAGTATGAGAGTCCTAATATCCTCCAGAATGGGAGAAATGATGAAGTAAGAGGCTTCTCGAAGGTCTCTTAAATCATTTAGTACTGGGCTTGCCTCTGTTTCAATTTCATGGTTATCCAGCCCAAAGGGCTGCTTCCTCAGTTCCTCATGTACTCCTATTCTCATTGCTGGAGTTTTAGGTCCGTTAATGGAGTCGTACTTTTTTTAATCATCTAAATATATCAGTTTTTTTTTTTTTTTTTTTTTTTTTTTTTTTTTTTAATATGACAAAACACATTCAACTTTTCAATCCATGACAGAAATGCATTTAACCATTTTATATTGCATTGCATTTCTGTTGATTATCCATAAAAAAAAGCTATTAACCAAATAACCACTTAATAAGATGAAAAGAAGACGAGGAAGAATAACATATGAACAAATATAGACCATTTCAGTAGTCTAGATTGGCCAGGGAAAAGAGAGGAGAGGCAGAAAATTCAGGCCTTTTGTTGGTTTATGATTAACAGAATTTCATATGGGGTAAATATCCTGGTGAAGGAAATTTGGAGTAAGCCGATCCCTCCTAAAATTCAGGCCTTTTGTTGGGGTCTTCCTTGGAAAGGTCAACAGCTGTGATGTTCTGTAGAAAAGAAGGCCAAATAAGTGCCTTTCCCCTCACTTGTGCATCCTCTGYAAATGCAATGGTGAAACTGTTTCCCATTCTTTTCATTCTGTCCTTTTGTGCTTTGTATTTGGGAGCATCTTTGTTCTCTTTTTGGTTGCAGTGGCCTCATCCACAGGAGGTGGCGGGCCTCTTTGATCCAAACTTCATGAGGCAGCCAAAACAAAGAGGAAGATTGCTATGGATAACAGCAAGGGCCTCTATGGTATGGACTTTTGGCGAGAAAGAAATGGAAGGATCTTCAATGAAAAAAGGTCAGAGGTGGACATCATAGAAACAATAAAGTTAAAAACTACTCACTGGGTGAAAACTTTGGAAGACATTCTGAGAACTTGGAAGGAAGTGGCCTTATCAGCTCAAGAAAAAGAAAAAACATCTTTATGGATTGGAGACCCCCAGCAACCAACTTTGTGAAGCTTAATTTTGATGGAGGTTTCATTGCTAAACCAGGATGTGTCTGGGTTAGCAGGTGTCTTCAGACACTCAAGAGGAAAGGTGATAGCTTTGTATTATTCATAAAAAAAAGGTGATAGCTTTGTATTCAGGGCTTCTAGAAAATGGTGATGCACCGACAAGAGAACTATTTGGACTTCTACATGGACTAAAATTTGCCAAGCGCTTTGGATTCCTTAATTTGGAAGTGGAAGGGGACTCTCAGGTGGTCATCTCTTAGACAAGGTGTAGCACCCAAATCCCTTGGATCTATAGTCATACATTGAGGGAGATTGAGAGCATTGCAAGGGAGTTGAATGGTAATTTTAAATGGGTGAGAAGAACAGCAATGGGATGGCAGATACTCTAGCTAAACAAAGGGTTTTGAGACATCAATTGTTTTGGGCAAAGCTGTAAAATTGTGTTTGGGGGAAAGAACCTTCCCACCCTATTGTAACTTTCTTATTTGGCTCTAATAAAATATTATCCTATCGATAAAATACTAACAGAATTTCATTTCATTAACATAAACAGAGAAACATGTACAATGAGGATCCCGAGGAGAGAGGTAGATTTACCTACCTCTCCGCAATAAAAAAAAATTACAGTTGAGTCCAATACAATTGTCCCCTATTTGGCAGCCCTTGGTACTCATTGAGTTTTTATTGTCATTTTCCTTGCTAGCCATTTAATCTTCTTAATGGCATCTCTACGAGTCTAAACGGTCTTCTTCTCATCCTTCATCTATCCAACCATCACTTGAGAGTTCCCTTCCCAGCCTCTTTAGGTTCATTTCTTTTGCCTTTTGAACTCTATACATTACAATTAGTACTTCAGCTCTTGTAGAATCTCCTAGGCCAACAGGACCGAAGAATAGGGYTATTATCAATGCTCAAAGAACTGGAGAAGGGAGAGGTTCATGGGTCAGAGTTTCAACCAGGGTCAAAGTAGAGATTGAACCGTGATGACATGGTATATATGTATATATCTTATGGGTTCTGTAAATACTATGTATAATATATTTTATAACTTTTAATATAAAAAAACATGATGGATGGATGGCAAATTCTTTAAGTTTTAAAGCAAATGACCAAGGTTTAAGTCTCTTATTTCACTGGATTTTAGACATTATGGTTCTTGGGGTGTGACCAAACTGGCTAGGGCCTCAGGTCATGGTTCAATCGGTCCAACTGGCCGGTCCAGTCTGATTTTCTAAATACTGGCTATTTTACTACCATCTTTGTCCCTAAACACCCCTCCAACCTTGAGGGCCCTTGGTTACCAAAACTATTTCCAACAAAATTTAGCCATGGTTCAAAATTTTGACATGACCGGTGGTATGTTGATACACCGCATTTTCAAAAAGTGATACTTTTAAATGATAAGTGGTCTTAAAACGACCCGTCATGAAAATTTCAAAGTAAAAAGTAAAAAAAAGGGAAAATTGCATATTAGTACCCTGTATATTGGGCCTAGTCTCACTTAGGTACTTGAATTTCAAAACGTGCTAATCCCTAGGGGAGCTAAGATATTTTATCTCCCCTCATATTTTAATCGCTTACTAATGAAATGCTTCCTGTTATCGATCCAAAAAAAAAAAAAATCAAAATGTGCTAATCCCTAGGGGAGTAAAGATATTTTATCTCCCCTCATATTTTAATCGCTTACTAATGAAATGCTTNAAAAAAAAAAAAAATCAAAATGTGCTAATCCCTAGGGGAGTAAAGATATTTTATCTCCCCTCATATTTTAATCGCTTACTAATGAAATGCTTCTTGTTATCGATCCAAAAAAAAAAAAAAAATCAAAACGTGCTAATTTAATACTTGAACTCCTTTAGTCGAAAATCGTTAACTATTATTAAGTGGCATGTGAAAAGAGGCAAACGCCTTTCAGGTGTCATCTAATTTTTCTTTGTCAACTATCAAAATGTCTTTTGGGTAAAATGTTTTAAAAGCAAGGCGCAAGGCGCAAGGCGAGGCGCATGCCGTTTTAAGAAAGGCGCAAAATTAAAAAAAAGAAGCTAAAAAAAAGTTAGAAAATTCAAAAAAATATCAAATAATTTAAAAAAATGCAAAAAAATTCAAAAAATATTAAACATAATGTAATAAAAAATATAAACTTAAATTTATAAAAAACGTTTTAAAAAACCTATTATTTAAAATTGAAATACATAAACATAACATGTGAAGCGTATTCAAATGAAAATTTAAAAATAAAAGCAAACATATAAAGCATTTTTAAGTATTTAAAACCCACAATCTCTTTTCCTCCTTAATTGCATTGCTTCAAGTAGCTAATGTGATGTAAAACATATTGCATTCTTGATTCTATGAGTCGCCTTTGTACCATATCCCTCGAGGCAAGTCCGAACAAGTCTATGTTAGGATATGAAATTCTTATTTTTTACATAAAAAAATAATGATTTTATAACTTTTATTACCTTTTAAAAAGATATTTTATTGCAATGAATGAATGAACAATATTAGCAAATAGGGGGTTCTTGGACTAGGTTTGGGATATACCTAAGGGTTAGGTTCAACCCAACCCAAAAAATTAAAAAGCCACAGCTTTTGGGTTTAGGCCGTTATTAGTGTGGTGCTGCACTGTTCTTTTTTTTTCTTTTTTTTTTGGTAAATAGAACTTTAAATTAAAGGAGCAACAACAATCAGGTTTGAATTACATAATTCAGAGGATAGAAGTTTCAGTAGGAAAGGCACAACCCAGAGTGGTCCACAACCCAGAGAAGGGGCATTGGCCACTTGCCAGGAAATGGGTTGCTCGATTTTGGGTTCTGGGAATATGAAGACAATGAATCCATCATTTCCTGTCTTTGTTCGAATATCTCGAACCAGAGTCCTGAGTTCCAGTTTCGCCCCTGGACTTCGACCCAAAAGAACATTGACAACTTCAATGCTGTTTGACAAAATAACCAACGAAAGGAAGTTCAAATTCCTTGCTATTCTCACCGCCATAAGAACCACAAAAAATTCAGAGAAAACAGCAGATCTTGGAATATGTTGAACCGCAAACGCAACTGAAATAGTGCTATACTGATCAACAAAAACTGCTTCATAGCCAGACGACATCACGCTTCAAAGCACCATCAACAAAAACCTTAGTTGAAGGACCTCTAGCATACTATCAAAGTTTCGGTCAGATGACATCACATGCCTTGACGATGACGCCAAAATCTTTGCTTCCTTCCTCTTTTGGCATAATTTGTGGGCATTCCAAATTATATGAGAAGCTATGGTTTTCAAAATCGGACCGGACCGGACAGTCTGGATCGGATAAACCAGGAACCGGTTACTTGATTGGTTCCGTTTTACCTCAGAATTGTCATTTGGTTTTTGACCATTTTTTTAATTCTTTTRTTAAAACGGGTTGTTCATTCGGTTCGAACAGCCGGATCGTTCGACCTAGAAACCAGACCCCTAAACGGTTCGTTGTCCGTTTCGATTTTAAAAATCTTGTGAGAAGCATGAGCATTAATAAACCATGAACAATATTGTTACAGTTTAACCAGGTAAGCCAAGCAATAGTAAGAAACAAAAACCTAGAGGCTGCCTTTAACAGACTCTGGTGATTAATGCCTCCTTGCCTTTAATCAGACTGGACCAACCCCAGGAAGAGCCATTTTTGCATTTCGCCTCCATAAGGATTCTGGGTTTTTGTCTAACTTCCATGCTTGTCTAACAATGCCCGACTGAAGCAACTAGGCTCCCTGAAACCCATTCCCCCTTCTCTTTTGCTTTTACAGACTTCATGCCACTTAACCCAATGAATCTTTTTTTCCAAAGGAATCACTCCCCCACTAGAAATTCCTCTGTACCTTCACGATGTCCTTGCAAAGGGAGATAGGCAATTGAAAACAAGACATAGTATAAACAGGGAGAGCACTTGACTGACTTCAAAACAATTTCCTTCCCAGTTAAGCTGAGAAACTTTTCTTTCCAATCCTCTACTCTTTTCGAGACTTCGATCTTCCTATCAAAGAGGGAAGGCCTAAATATACCCCTGGGATGTTGATTCTCCTTACCTTCAGTATTCTAGATAACAATACATCTTTGAATCTGAGTGGGAGTTTTAGGGCTAAATAGGGGTGGATTCGAGCCGAGCCGAGTCGAATAGTATGAGGTTCGATTTCGGCTCACCAAGGTTGTATAAGGCTCGAGCTAGAACATTGAGTTCGAGTTCGGTTCGAGCAAAAAACTTATAAGCTCGAGCTCGATTTGAGGAAAAATATTTTATAAAAATAAAAAATATTTTTATTTGATATTTAAAAAACTAAGAATTACAATATTTTTATTATATACATTATTTTCTATAATTTT